>JBBPBS010000647.1:3755617-3881475 GCA_037974835.1 Cicer judaicum
TTCATCCAATGACACAAAACACGTATTGGATGCACAAGATTGGTTAAAAACCCTAATTAGACAAGATTAAGTGTAGGGATGACGAAAATGACCTAAATATTCATCCAATGACACAAAACACCTATTGGATGCACAAGATTGGTTAAAAACCCTAATTGGACAAGATAAAGTGTAGGGAGGACGAAAATGACCTAAATGTTCATCCAATGACACAAAACACTTATTGGATGCACAAGATTGGTTAAAAACCCTAATTAGACAAGATTAAGGGTAGGGATGACGAAAATGACCTAAATATTCGTCAAATGATACAAAACACCTATTGGATGCACAAGATTGGTTAAAAACCCTAATTGGACAAGAATTATCCTAGGGAGAACGAAAATGACCTAATTGTTCATCCAATGAGACAAACACACCTATTGGATGCACAAGATTGGTTAAAAACCCTAATTGGACAAGATAAAGTGTAGGGAGGACGAAAATGACCTAAATGTTCATCCAATGACACAAAACACATATTGGATGCACAAGATTGGTTAAAAACCCTAATTGGATAAGAATTAGCCTAGGGAGGACGAAAATGACCTAAATGTACATCCAATGACACAAAACACCTATTGGATACACAAGATTGGTTAAAAACCCTAATTGGACAAGATTAAGTGTACGGAGGACGAAAATGACCTAAATGTTCATCCAATGACACAAAACACGTATTGGATGCACAAGATTGGTTAAAAACCCTAATTGGAAAAGAATTATCCTAGGGAGGACGAAAATGACCTAATTGTTCATCCAATGACACAAACACACCTATTGGATGCACAAGATTGGTTAGAAACCCTAATTAGACAAGGTTAAGTGTAGGGAGGACGAAAATGACCTAAATGTTCATCCAATGACACAAAACACTTATTGGATGCACAAGATTGGTTAAAAACCCTAATTAGACAAGATTAAGTGTAGGGATGACGAAAATGACCTAAATATTCATCCAATGACATAAAACACCTATTGGATGCACAAGATTGGTTAAAAACCCTAATTGGACAAGATTAAGTGTAGGGAGGACGAAAATTACCTAAATGTTCATCCAATGACACAAAACACGTATTGGATGCACAAGATTGGTTAACGACCCTAATTGGACAAGAATTACTCTAGGGAGGACGAAAATGACCTAATTGTTCATCCAATGACACAAACACACCTATTGGATGCACAAGATTGGTTAAAAACCCTAATTGGACAAGAATTATCCTAGGGAGAACGAAAGTGACCTAATTGTTCATCCAATGACACAAACACACCTATTGGATGCACAAGATTGATTAGAAACCCTAATTGGACAAGGTTAAGTTTAGGGAGGACGAAAATGACGTAAATATTCGTCCAATGATACAAAACACCTATTGGATGCACAAGATTGGTTAAAAACCCTAATTCGACAAGAATTAGCCTAGGGAAGACGAAAATGACCTAATTGTTCATCCAATGACACAAACACACCTATTGGATGCACAAGATTGGTTAAAAACCCTATTTGGATAAGAATTAGCCTAGGGAGGACGAAAATAACCTAAATGTTCATCCAATGACACAAAACACCTATTGGATGCACAAGATTGGTTAAAAACCCTAATTGGACAAGATTAAGTGTAGGGAGTACGAAAATGACCTAAATGTTCATCCAATGACACAAAACACCTATTGGATGCACAAGATTGGTTAAAAACCCTAATTGGACAAGAATTATCATAGGGAGGACGAAAATGACCTAATTGTTCATCCAATGACACAAAAACACCAATTGGATGCAGAAGAATTGTTAGAAACCCTAATTGGACAAGATAAAGTATAGGGAGGACGAAAATGACCTAAATGTTCATCCAATGACCCAACACACCTATTGGATGCATAAGATTGGTTAAAAACCCAAATTGGACAAGATTAAGTGTAGGGAGAACGAAAATGACGTAAATATTCGTCCAATGATACAAAACACCTATTGGATGCACAAGATTGGTTAAAAACCCTAATTGGACAAGATTAAGTGTAGGGATGACGAAAAAGACCTAATTGTTCATCCAATGACACAAAAACACCAATTGGATGCACAAGAATTGTTAGAAACCCTAATTGGACAAGATAAAGTGTAGGGAGGACGAAAATGACCTAAATGTTCATCCAATGACCCAACACACCTATTGGATGCATAAGATTGGTTAAAAACCCAAATTGGACAAGATTAAGTGTAGGGAGAACGAAAATGACGTAAATATTCGTCCAATGATAGAAAACACCTATTGGATGCACAAGATTGGTTAAAAACCCTAATTGGACAAGAATTATCCTAGGGAGGACGAAAATGACCTAATTGTTCATCCAATGACACAAACACACCTATTGGATGCACAAGATTGGTTTGAAACCCTAATTGGACAAGGTTAAGTTTAGGGAGGACGAAAATGACGTAAATATTCGTCCAATGATACAAAACACCTATTGGATGCACAAGATTAGTTAGAAACCCTAATTGGACAAGAATTATCATAGGGAGGACGAAAATGACCTAATTGTTCATCCAATGACACAAAAACACCAATTGGATGCACAAGAATTGTTAGAAACCCTAATTGGACAAGATAAAGTGTAGGGAGGACGAAAATGACCTAAATGATCATCCAATGACACAAAACACCTATTGGATGCACAAGATTGGTTAAAAACCCTAATTGGACAAGAATTAGCCTAGGGAGGACGAAAATGACCTAATTGTTCATCCAATGAGACAAACACACCTATTGGATGCACAAGATTGGATAGAAACCCTAATTGGACAAGGTTAAGTTTAGGGAGGACGAAAATGACGTAAATATTCGTCCAATGATACAAAACACCAATTGAATGCACAAGATTGGTTAAAAACCCTAATTGGACAAGATTAAGTGTAGGGATGACGAAAATGACCTAAATATTCATCTAATGACACAAAACACCTATTGGATGCACAAGATTGGTTAAAAACCCTAATTGGACAAGATAAAGTGTAGGGAGGACGAAAATGACCTAAATGTTCATCCAATGACACAAAACACTTATTGGATGCACAAGATTGGTTAAAAACCCTAATTAGACAAGATTAAGTGTAGGGATGAAGAAAATAACCTAAATATTCATCCAATGACACAAAACACCTATTGGATGCACAAGATTGGTTAAAAACCCTAATTGGACAAGATAAAGTGTAGGGAGGACGAAAATGACCTAAATGTTCATCCAATGACACAAAACACGTATTGGATGCACAAGATTGGTTAAAAACCCTAATTAGAAAAGATTAAGTGTAGGGATGACGAAAATGACCTAAATATTCATCCAATGACACAAAACACCTATTGGATGCACAAGATTGGTTAAAAACCCTAATTGGACAAGATTAAGTGTAGGGAGGACGAAAATGACCTAAATGTTCATCCAATGACACAAAACACCTATTGGATGCACAAGATTGGTTAAAAACCCTAATTGGACAAGAATTAGCCTAGGGAGGACGAAAATGACCTAATTATTCATCCAATGACACAAAAACACGTATTGGATGCACAAGATTGTGTAGAAACCCTAATTGGTCAACATTAAGTTTAGGGAGGACGCAAATGACGTAAATGTTCATGCAATGACACAAAACACCTATTGGATGCACAAGATTGGTTAAAAACCCTAATTGGACAAGATTAAGTGTAGGGAGGACGAAAATGACCTAAATGTTCATCCAATGACACAAAACACCTATTGGATGCACAAGATTGGTTAAAAAGCCTAATTAGACAAGAATTATCCTATGGAGGACGAAAATGATCTAATTGTTCATCCAATTACACAAAAACACCAATTGGATACACAAGATTGGTTAAAAACCCTAATTAGACAAGGTTAAGTGTAGGGATGACGAAAATGACCTAAATATTCATCCAATGACACAAAACACCTATTGGATGCACAAGATTGGTTAAAAACCCTAATTGGACAAGATTAAGTGTAGGGAGGACGAAAATGACCTAAATGTTCATCCAATGACACAAAACACCTATTGGATGCACAAGATTGGTTAAAAACCCTAATTGGACAAGAATTATCCTAGGGAAGACGAAAATGACCTAATTGTTCATCCAATGACACAAACACACCTATTGGATGCACAAGATTGGTTAGAAACCCTAATTGGACAAGGTTAAGTTTAGGGAAGACGAAAATGACGTAAATATTCGTCCAATGATACAAAACACCTATTGGATGCACAAGATTGGTTAGAAACCCTAATTGGACAAGATAAAGTGTAGGGAGGACGAAAATGACCTAAATGTTCATCCAATGAAACAAAACACTTATTGGATGCACAAGATTGGTTAAAAACCCTAATTAGACAAGATTAAGTGTAGGGATGACGAAAATGACCTAAATATTCATCCAATGACACAAAACACCTATTGGATGCACAAGATTGGTTAAAAACCCTAATTGGACAAGATAAAGTGTAGGGAGGACGAAAATGACCTAAATGTTCATCCAATGTCACAAAACACTTATTGGATGCACAAGATTGGTTAAAAACCCTAATTAGACAAGATTAAGTGTAGGGATGACGAAAATGACCTAAATATTCATCCAATGACACAAAACACCTATTGGATGCACAAGATTGGTTAAAAACCCTAATTGGACAAGATTAAGTGTAGGGAGGACGAAAATGACCTAAATGTTCATCCAATGACACAAAACACCTATTGGATGCACAAGATTGGTTAAAAACCCTAATTGGATAAGAATTATCCTAGGGAGAACGAAAATGACCTAATTGTTCATCCAATGACACAAACACACCTATTGGATGCACAAGATTGGTTAGAAACCCTAATTCGACAAGGTTAAGTTTAGGGAGGACGAAAATGATGTAAATATTCGTCCAATGATACAAAACACCTATTGGATGCACAAGATTGGTTAAAAACCCTAATTCGACAAGAATTAGCCTAGGGAAGACGAAAATGACCTAATTGTTCATCCAATGACACAAACACACCTATTGGATGCACAAGATTGGTTAAAAACCCTAATTGGATAAGAATTAGCCTAGGGAGGACGAAAATGACCTAAATGTACATCCAATGACACAAAACACCTATTGGATACACAAGATTGGTTAAAAACCCTAATTGGACAAGATTAAGTGTAGGGAGGACGAAAATGACCTAAATGTTCATCCAATGACACAAAACACCTATTGGATGCACAAGATTGGTTAGAAACCCTAATTGGACAAGGTTAAGTTTAGGGAGGACGAAAATGACGTAAATATTCATCTAATGATACAAAACACCTATTGGATGTACAAGATTGGTTAGAAACCCTAATTGGAGAAGATAAAGTGTAGGGAGGACGAAAATGACCTAAATGTTCATCCAATGACACAAAACACTTATTGGATGCACAAGATTGGTTAAAAACCCTAATTAGACAAGATTAAGTGTAGGGATGACGAAAATGACCTAAATATTCGTCCAATGATACATAACACCTATTGGATGCACAAGATTGGTTAAAAACCCTAATTGGACAAGATAAAGTGTAGGGAGGACGAAAATGACCTAAATGTTCATCCAATGACACAAAACACTTATTGGATGCACAAGATTGGTTAAAAACCCTAATTAGACAAGATTGCACAAGATTGGTTAAAAACCCTAATTAGACAGGATTAAGTGTAGGGATGACGAAAATGACCTAAATATTCATCCAATGACACAAAACACCTATTGGATGCACAAGATTGGTTAAAAACCCTAATTGGACAAGATTAAGTGTAGGGAGGACGAAAATGACCTAAATGTTCATCCAATGACACAAAACACCTATTGGATGCACAAGATTGGTTAAAAACCCTAATTGGACAAGAATTATCATAGGGAGGACGAAAATGACCTAATTGTTCATCCAATGATACAAAAACACCAATTGGATGCACAAGAATTGTTAGAAACCCTAATTGGACAAGATAAAGTGTAGGGAGGACGAAAATGACCTAAATGTTCATCCAATGACACAAAACACTTATTGGATGCACAAGATTGGTTAAAAACCCTAATTAGACAAGATTAAGTGTAGGGATGACGAAAATGACCTAAATATTCATTCAATGACACAAAACACCTATTGGATGCACAAGATTGGTTAAAAACCCTAATTGGACAAGATTAAGTGTAGGGAGGACGAAAATGACCTAAATGTTCATCCAATGACACAAAACACCTATTGGATGCACAAGATTGGTTAAAAACCCTAATTGGACAAGAATTATCATAGCGAGGACGAAAATGACCTAATTGTTCATCCAATGACACAAAAACACCAATTGGATGCAGAAGAATAGTTAGAAACCCTAATTGGACAAGATAAAGTGTAGGGAGGACGAAAATGACCTAAATGTTCATCCAATGACCCAAAACACCTATTGGATGCATAAGATTGGTTAAAAACCCAAATTGGACAAGATTAAGTGTAGGGATGACGAAAATGACCTAAATATTCATCCAATGACACAAAACACCTATTGGATGCACAAGATTGGTTAAAAACCCTAATTGGACAAGATTAAGTGTAGGGAGGACGAAAATGACCTAAATGTTCATCCAATGACACAAAACACCTATTGGATGCACAAGATTGGTTAAAAACCCTAATTGGACAAGAATTATCCTAGGGAGGACGAAAATGACCTAATTGTTCATCCAATGACACAAACACACCTATTGGATGCACAAGATTGGTTAGAAACCCTAATTGGACAAGGTTAAGTTTAGGGAGGACGAAGATGACGTAAATATTCGTCCAATGATACAAAACACCTATTGGATGCACAAGATTGGTTAGAAACCCTAATTGGACAAGATAAAGTGTAGGGAGGACGAAAATGACCTAAATGTTCATCCAATGACACAAAACACTTATTGGATGCACAAGATTGGTTAAAAACCCTAATTAGACAAGATTAAGTGTAGGGATGACGAAAATGACCTAAATATTCGTCCAATGATACAAAACACCTATTGGATGCACAAGATTGGTTAAAAACCCTAATTGGACAAGATAAAGTGTAGGGAGGACGAAAATGACCTAAATGTTCATCCAATGACACAAAACACTTATTGGATGCACAAGATTGGTTAAAAACCCTAATTAGACAAGATTAAGTGTAGGGATGAAGAAAATAACCTAAATATTCATCCAATGACACAAAACACCTATTGGATGCACAAGATTGGTTAAAAACCCTAATTGGACAAGATAAAGTGTAGGGAGGACGAAAATGACCTAAATGTTCATCCAATGACACAAAACACTTATTGGATGCACAAGATTGGTTAAAAACCCTAATTAGACAAGATTAAGTGTAGGGATGACGAAAATGACCTAAATATTCATCCAATGACAGAAAACACCTATTGGATGCACAAGATTGGTTAAAAACCCTAATTGGACATGATTAAGTGTAGGGAGGAAGAAAATGACCTAAATGTTCATCCAATGACACAAAACACCTATTGGATGCACAAGATTGGTTAAAAACCCTAATTGGACAAGAATTATCCTAGGGAGGACAAAAATGATCTAATTGTTCATCCAATTACACAAAAACACCAATTGGATACACAAGATTGGTTAAAAAACCTAATTAGATAAGGTTAAGTGTAGGGATGACGAAAATGACCTAAATGTTCATCCAATGACACAAAACACCTATTGGATGCACAAGATTGGTTAAAAACCCTAATTAGAAAAGATTAAGTGTAGGGATGACGAAAATGACCTAAATATTCATCCAATGACACAAAACACCTATTGGATGCACAAGATTGGTTAAAAACCCTAATTGGACAAGATTAAGTGTAGGGAGGACGAAAATGACCTAAATGTTCATCCAATGACACAAAACACCTATTGGATGCACAAGATTGGTTAAAAACCCTAATTGGACAAGAATTAGCCTAGGGAGGACGAAAATGACCTAATTGTTCATCCAATGACACAAACACACCTATTGGATGCACAAGATTGAAGAGAAACCCTAATTGGACAAGGTTAAGTTTAGGGAGGACGAAAATGACGTAAATATTCGTCCAATGATACAAAACACCTATTGGATGCATAAGATTGGTTAAAAACCCTAATTCGACTAGAATTAGCCTAGGGAAGCCGAAAATGACCTAATTGTTCATCCAATGACACAAACACACCTATTGGATGCACAAGATTGGTGAAAAACCCTAATTGGATAAGAATTAGCCTAGGGAGGACGAAAATGACCTAAATGTTCATCCGATGACACAAAACACTTATTGGATGCACAAGATTGGTTAAAAACCCTAATTAGACAAGATTAAGTGTAAGGATGACGAAAATGACCTAAATATTCATCCAATGACACAAAACACCTATTGGATGCACAAGATTGGTTAAAAACCCTAATTGGACAAGATAAAGTGTAGGGAGGACGAAAATGACCTAAATGTTCATCCAATGACACAAAACACTTATTGGATGCACAAGATTGGTTAAAAACCCTAATTATACAAGATTAAGTGTAGGGATGACGAAAATGACCTAAATATTCATCCAATGACAGAAAACACCTATTGGATGCACAAGATTGGTTAAAAACCCTAATTGGACATGATTAAGTGTAGGGAGGACGAAAATGACCTAAGTGTTCATCCAATGACACAAAACACCTATTGGATGCACAAGATTGGTTAAAAACCCTAATTGGACAAGAATTATCCTAGGGAGGACAAAAATGATCTAATTGTTCATCCAATTACACAAAAACACCAATTGGATACACAAGATTGGTTAAAAAACCTAATTAGATAAGGTTAAGTGTAGGGATGACGAAAATGACCTAAATGTTCATCCAATGACACAAAACACCTATTGGATGCACAAGATTGGTTAAAAACCCTAATTGGACAGGATAAAGTGTAGGGAGGACGAAAATGACCTAAATGTTCATCCAATGACACAAAACACGTATTGGATGCACAAGATTGGTTAAAAACCCTAATTAGACAAGATTAAGTGTAGGGATGACGAAAATGACCTAAATATTCATCCAATGACACAAAACACCTATTGGATGCACAAGATTGGTTAAAAACCCTAATTGGACAAGATAAAGTGTAGGGAGGACGAAAATGACCTAAATGTTCATCCAATGACACAAAACACTTATTGGATGCACAACATTGGTTAAAAACCCTAATTAGACAAGATTAAGGGTAGGGATGACGAAAATGACCTAAATATTCGTCCAATGATACAAAACACCTATTGGATGCACAAGATTGGTTAAAAACCCTAATTGGACAAGATAAAGTGTAGGGAGGACGAAAATGACCTAAATGTTCATCCAATGACACAAAACACATATTGGATGCACAAGATTGGTTAAAAACCCTAATTGGATAAGAATTAGCCTAGGGAGGACGAAAATGACCTAAATGTACATCCAATGACACAAAACACCTATTGGATACACAAGATTGGTTAAAAACCCTAATTGGACAAGATTAAGTGTACGGAGGACGAAAATGACCTAAATGTTCATCCAATGACACAAAACACGTATTGGATGCACAAGATTGGTTAAAAACCCTAATTGGAAAAGAATTATCCTAGGGAGGACGAAAATGACCTAATTGTTCATCCAATGACACAAACACACCTATTGGATGCACAAGATTGGTTAGAAACCCTAATTAGACAAGGTTAAGTGTAGGGAGGACGAAAATGACCTAAATGTTCATCCAATGACACAAAACACTTATTGGATGCACAAGATTGGTTAAAAACCCTAATTAGACAAGATTAAGTGTAGGGATGACGAAAATGACCTAAATATTCATCCAATGATACAAAACACCTATTGGATGCACAAGATTGGTTAAAAACCCTAATTGGACAAGATAAAGTGTAGGGAGGACGAAAATGACCTAAATGTTCATCCAATGACACAAAACACTTATTGGATGCACAAGATTGGTTAAAAACCCTAATTAGACAAGATTAAGTGTAGGGATGACGAAAATGACCTAAATATTCATCCAATGACACAAAACACCTATTGGATGCACAAGATTGGTTAAAAACCCTAATTGGACATGATTAAGTGTAGGGAGGACGAAAATGACCTAAATGTTCATCCAATGACACAAAACACTTATTGGATGCACAACATTGGTTAAAAACCCTAATTAGACAAGATTAAGGGTAGGGATGACGAAAATGACCTAAATATTCGTCCAATGATACAAAACACCTATTGGATGCACAAGATTGGTTAAAAACCCTAATTGGACAAGATTAAGTGTAGGGAGGACGAAAATGACCTAAATGTTCATCCAATGACACAAAACACCTATTGGATGCACAAGATTGGTTAAAAACCCTAATTGGACAAGATTAAGTGAAGGGAGGACGAAAATGACCTAATAGTTCATCCAATGACACAAAAACACCTATTGGATGCACAAGATTGGTTAGAAACCCTAATTGGACAAGATTAAGTTTAGGGAGGACGAAAATGACCTAATTGTTCATCCAATGACACAAAAACACCTATTGGATGCACAAGATTGGTTAGAAACCCTAATTGGACAAGATTAAGTTTAGGGAGGACGAAAATGACGTAAATGTTCATCCAATGACACAAAACACCCATTGGATGCACAAGATTGGTTAAAAACCCTAATTGGACAAGATTAAGTGTAGGGAGGACGAAAATGACCTAAATGTTCATCCAATGACACAAAACACCTATTGGATGCACAAGATTGGTTAAAAACCCTAATTGGACAAGAATTATCCTAGGGAGAACGAAAATGACCTAATTGTTCATCCAATGACACAAAAACACCTATTGGATGCACAAGATTGGTTAGAAACCCTAATTGGACAAGGTTAAGTTTAGGGAGGACGAAAATGACGTAAATATTCGTCCAATGATACAAAACACCTATTGGATGCACAAGATTGGTTAAAAACCCTAATTCGACAAGATTAAGTGTAGGGATGACGAAAATGACCTAAATATTCATCCAATGACACAAAACACCTATTGGATGCACAAGATTGGTTAAAAACCCTAATTAGACAAGATAAAGTGTAGGGAGGACGAAAATGACCTAAATGTTTATCCAATGACACAAAACACTTATTGGATGCACAAGATTGGTTAAAAACCCTAATTAGACAAGATTAAGTGTAGGGATGACGAAAATGACCTAAATATTCATCCAATGACACAAAACACCTATTGGATGCACAAGATTGGTTAGAAACCCTAATTGGACAAGATAAAGTGTAGGGAGGACGAAAATGACCTAAATGTTCATCCAATGACACAAAACACTTATTGGATGCACAAGATTGGTTAAAAACCCTAATTGGACAAGATTAAGTGTAGGGAGGACGAAAATGACCTAAATGTTCATCCAATGACACAAAACACCTATTGGATGCACAAGATTGGTTAAAAACCCTAATTGGACAAGAATTATCCTAGGGAGAACGAAAATGACCTAATTGTTCATCCAATGACACAAACACACCTATTGGATGCACAAGATTGGTTAGAAACCCTAATTGGACAAGGTTAAGTGTAGGGAGGACGAAAATGACGTAAATATTCGTCCAATGATACAAAACACCTATTGGATGCACAAGATTGGTTAAAAACCCTAATTCGACAAGAATTAGCCTAGGGTAGACGAAAATGACCTAATTGTTCATCCAATGACAGAAAAACACCAATTGGATGCACAAGATTGGTTAAAAACCCTAATTGGATAAGAATTAGCCCCGGGAGGACGAAAATGACCTAAATGTTCATCCAATGACACAAAACACCTATTGGATGCACAAGATTGGTTAAAAACCCTAATTGGACAAGAATTAGCCTAGGGAGGACGAAAATGACCTAATTGTTCATCCAATGGCACAAACACACCTATTGGATGCACAAGATTGGATAGAAACCCTAATTGGACAAGGTTAAGTTTAGGGAGGACGAAAATGACGTAAATATTAGTCCAATGATACAAAACACCTATTGGATGCACAAGATTGGTTAAAAACCCTAATTGGACAAGAATTATCCTAGGGAGGACGAAAATGATCTAATTGTTCATCCAATTACACAAAAACACCAGTTGGATGCACAAGATTGGTTAAAAACCCTAATTAGACAAGATTAAGTGTAGTGATGACGAAAATGACCTAAATATTCAACCAATGACACAAAACACCTATTGGATGCACAAGATTGGTTAAAAACCCTAATTGGACAAGATTAAGTGTAGGGAGGACGAAAATGACCTAAATGTTCATCCAATGACACAAAACACCTATTGGATGCACAAGATTGGTTAAAAACCCTAATTGGACAAGAATTATCCTAGGGAGAACGAAAATGACCTAATTGTTCATCCAATGACACAAACACACCTATTGGATGCACAAGATTGGTTAGAAACCCTAATTGGACAAGGTTAAGTTTAGGGAGGACGAAAATGACGTAAATATTCGTCCAATGATACAAAACACCTATTGGATGCACAAGATTGGTTAAAAACCCTAATTCGACAAGATTAAGTGTAGGGATGACGAAAATGACCTAAATATTCATCCAATGACACAAAACACCTATTGGATGCACAAGATTGGTTAAAAACCCTAATTGGACAAGATTAAGTGTAGGGAGGACGAAAATGACCTAAATGTTCATCCAATGACACAAAACACCTATTGGATGCACAAGATTGGTTAAAAACCCTAATTGGACAAGAATTATCCTAGGGAGAACGAAAATGACCTAATTGTTCATCCAATGACACAAACACACCTATTGGATGCACAAGATTGGTTAGAAACCCTAATTGGACAAGGTTAAGTTTAGGGAGGACGAAAATGACGTAAATATTCGTCAATGATACAAAACACCTATTGGATGCACAAGATTGGTTAAAAACCCTAATTGGATAAGAATTAGCCTAGGAAGGACGAAAATGACCTAAATGTTCATCCAATGACACAAAACACCTATTGGATGCACAAGATTGGTTAAAAACCCTAATTGGACAAGATTAAGTGTAGGGAGGACGAAAATGACCTAAATGTTCATCCAATGACACAAAACACCTATTGGATGCACAAGATTGGTTAAAAACCCTAATTGGACAAGAATTATCCTAGGGAGAACGAAAATGACCTAATTGTTCATCCAATGAGACAAACACACCTATTGGATGCACAAGATTGGTTAAAAACCCTAATTGGACAAGATAAAGTGTAGGGAGGATGAAAATGACCTAAATGTTCATCCAATGACACAAAACACATATTGGATGCACAAGATTGGTTAAAAACCCTAATTGGATAAGAATTAGCCTAGGGAGGACGAAAATGACCTAAATGTACATCCAATGACACAAAACACCTATTGGATACACAAGATTGGTTAAAAACCCTAATTGGACAAGATTAAGTGTAGGGAGGACGAAAATGACCTAAATGTTCATCCAATGACACAAAACACCTATTGGATGCACAAGATTGGTTAAAAACCCTAATTGGACAAGAATTATCCTAGGGAGGACGAAAATGACCTAATTGTTCATCCAATGACACAAACACACCTATTGGATGCACAAGATTGGTTAGAAACCCTAATTGGACAAGGTTAAGTTTAGGGAGGACGAAGATGACGTAAATATTCGTCCAATGATACAAAACACCTATTGGATGCACAAGATTGGTTAGAAACCCTAATTGGACAAGATAAAGTGTAGGGAGGACGAAAATGACCTAAATGTTCATCCAATGACACAAAACACTTATTGGATGCACAAGATTGGTTAAAAACCCTAATTAGACAAGATTAAGTGTAGGGATGACGAAAATGACCTAAATATTCGTCCAATGATACAAAACACCTATTGGATGCACAAGATTGGTTAAAAACCCTAATTGGACAAGATAAAGTGTAGGGAGGACGAAAATGACCTAAATGTTCATCCAATGACACAAAACACTTATTGGATGCACAACATTGGTTAAAAACCCTAATTAGACAAGATTAAGGGTAGGGATGACGAAAATGACCTAAATATTCGTCCAATGATACAAAACACCTATTGGATGCACAAGATTGGTTAAAAACCCTAATTGGACAAGATAAAGTGTAGGGAGGACGAAAATGACCTAAATGTTCATCCAATGACACAAAACACATATTGGATGCACAAGATTGGTTAAAAACCCTAATTGGATAAGAATTAGCCTAGGGAGGACGAAAATGACCTAAATGTACATCCAATGACACAAAACACCTATTGGATACACAAGATTGGTTAAAAACCCTAATTGGACAAGATTAAGTGTACGGAGGACGAAAATGACCTAAATGTTCATCCAATGACACAAAACACGTATTGGATGCACAAGATTGGTTAAAAACCCTAATTGGAAAAGAATTATCCTAGGGAGGACGAAAATGACCTAATTGTTCATCCAATGACACAAACACACCTATTGGATGCACAAGATTGGTTAGAAACCCTAATTAGACAAGGTTAAGTGTAGGGAGGACGAAAATGACCTAAATGTTCATCCAATGACACAAAACACTTATTGGATGCACAAGATTGGTTAAAAACCCTAATTAGACAAGATTAAGTGTAGGGATGACGAAAATGACCTAAATATTCATCCAATGATACAAAACACCTATTGGATGCACAAGATTGGTTAAAAACCCTAATTGGACAAGATAAAGTGTAGGGAGGACGAAAATGACCTAAATGTTCATCCAATGACACAAAACACTTATTGGATGCACAAGATTGGTTAAAAACCCTAATTAGACAAGATTAAGTGTAGGGATGACGAAAATGACCTAAATATTCATCTAATGACACAAAACACCTATTGGATGCACAAGATTGGTTAAAAACCCTAATTGGACAAGATAAAGTGTAGGGAGGACGAAAATGACCTAAATGTTCATCCAATGACACAAAACACTTATTGGATGCACAAGATTGGTTAAAAACCCTAATTAGACAAGATTAAGTGTAGGGATGAAGAAAATAACCTAAATATTCATCCAATGACACAAAACACCTATTGGATGCACAAGATTGGTTAAAAACCCTAATTGGACAAGATAAAGTGTAGGGAGGACGAAAATGACCTAAATGTTCATCCAATGACACAAAACACGTATTGGATGCACAAGATTGGTTAAAAACCCTAATTAGAAAAGATTAAGTGTAGGGATGACGAAAATGACCTAAATATTCATCCAATGACACAAAACACCTATTGGATGCACAAGATTGGTTAAAAACCCTAATTGGACAAGATTAAGTGTAGGGAGGACGAAAATGACCTAAATGTTCATCCAATGACACAAAACACCTATTGGATGCACAAGATTGGTTAAAAACCCTAATTGGACAAGAATTAGCCTAGGGAGGACGAAAATGACCTAATTGTTCATCCAATGACACAAACACACCAATTGGATGCACAAGATTGGTTAGAAACCCTAATTGGACAAGAATAAGCCTAGGGAGGCCGAAAATGACCTAATTGTTCATCCAATGACACAAAACACCTACTGGATGCACAAGATTGGTTAAAAACCCTAATTGGACAAGATTAAGTGTAGGGAGGACGAAAATGACCTAAATGTTCATCCAATGACACAAAAACACCTAATGGATGCACAAGATTGGTTAAAAACCCTAATTGGACTACATTAAGTGTAGGGAGGACGAAAATGACCTAAATGTTAATCAAATGACACAAAACACCTATTGGATGCACAAGATTTGTTAAAAACCCTAATTAGACAAGAATTAGCCCAGGGAGGACGAAAATGACCTAATTGTTCATCCAAAGACACAAACACACCTATTGGATGCACATGATTGGTTAGAAACCCTAATTGGACAAGAATAAGCCTAGGGAGGTAAACAATGACCTAATTGTTCATCCAATGACACAGACACAACTATTGGCTGCACAAGATTGGTTAGAAACCCTAATTGGACAAGCATAAGCCTAGGGAGGATGAAAATGACCTAAATGTTCATCCAATGACACAAACACAACTATTGGATGCACAGGATTGGTTAGAAACCCTAATTGGACAAGAATAAGCCTAGGGAGGTAAACAATGACCTAATTGTTCATCCAATGACACAGACACAACTATTGGATGAACAAGATTGGTTAGAAACCCTAATTGGACAAGAATAAGACTAGGGAGGTCGAAAATGACATTATTGTTCATCCAATGACACAAACACAACTATTGGATGCACAAGATTGGTTAAAAACCCTAATTGGACTACATTAAGTGTAGGGAGGACGAAAATGACCTAAATGTTCATCCAATGACACAAAACACCTATTGGATGCACAAGATTGGTTAAAAACCCTAATTGGACAAGAATAAGCGTAGGGAGGACGAAAATGACCTAAATGTTCATCCAATGACACAAAACACCTATTGGATGCACAAGATTGGTTAAAAACCCTAATTGGACAAGAATTAGCCTAGGGAGGACGAAAATGACCTAATTGTTCATCCAATGACACAAAACACCTATTGGATGCACAAGATTGGTTAGAAACATTAATTGGACAAGAATTAGCCTAGGGAGGACGAAAATGACCTAATTGTTCATCCAATGACACAAAAACACCTATTGGATGCACAAGATTGGTTAAAAACCCTAATTGGACAAGATTAAGTGTAGGGAGGACGAAAATGACCTAAATGTTCATCCAATGACACAAAACACCTATTGGATGCACAAGATTGGTTAAAAACCCTAATTGGACAAGAATTAGCCTAGGGAGGACGAAAATGACCTAATTGTTCATCCAATGACACAAAACACCTATTGGATGCACAAGATTGGTTAGAAACATTAATTGGACAAGAATTAGCCTAGGGAGGACGAAAATGACCTAATTGTTCATCCAATGACACAAAAACACCTATTGGATGCACAAGATTGGTTAGAAACCCTAATTGGACAAGATTAAGTGTAGGGAGGACGAAAATGACCTAAATGTTCATCCAATGACACAAAACACCTATTGGATGCACAAGATTGGTTAAAAACCCTAATTGGACAAGAATTATCCTAGGGAGAACGAAAATGACCTAATTGTTCATCCAATGACACAAACACACCTATTGGATGCACAAGATTGGTTAGAAACCCTAATTCGACAAGATTAAGTGTAGGGAGGACGAAAATGACCTAAATGTTTATCCAATGACACAAAACACTTATTGGATGCACAAGAATGGTTAAAAACCCTAATTGGATAAGAATTAGCCTAGGGAGGACGAAAATGACCTAAATGGTCATCCAATGACACAAAACACCTATTGGATGCACAAGATTGGTTAAAAACCCTAATTGGACAAGATTAAGTGTAGGGAGGACGAAAATGACCTAAATGTTCATCTAATGACACAAAACACCTATTGGATGCACAAGATTGGTTAAAAACCCTAATTGGACAAGAATTATCCTAGGGAGAACGAAAATGACCTAATTGTTCATCCAATGACACAAACACACCTATTGGATGCACAAGATTGGTTAGAAACCCTAATTGGACAAGGTTAAGTTTAGGGAGGACGAAAATGACGTAAATATTCGTCCAATGATACAAAACACCTATTGGATGCACAAGATTGGTTAAAAACCCTAATTCGACAAGATTAAGTGTAGGGATGACGAAAATGACCTAAATATTCATCCAATGACACAAAACACCTATTGGATGCACAAGATTGGTTAAAAACCCTAATTGGACAAGATTAAGTGTAGGGAGGACGAAAATGACCTAAATGTTCATCCAATGACACAAAACACCTATTGGATGCACAAGATTGGTTAAAAACCCTAATTGGACAAGAATTATCCTAGGGAGAACGAAAATGACCTAATTGTTCATCCAATGACACAAACACACCTATTGGATGCACAAGATTGGTTAGAAACCCTAATTGGACAAGGTTAAGTTTAGGGAGGACGAAAATGACGTAAATATTCGTCAATGATACAAAACACCTATTGGATGCACAAGATTGGTTAAAAACCCTAATTGGATAAGAATTAGCCTAGGAAGGACGAAAATGACCTAAATGTTCATCCAATGACACAAAACACCTATTGGATGCACAAGATTGGTTAAAAACCCTAATTGGACAAGATTAAGTGTAGGGAGGACGAAAATGACCTAAATGTTCATCCAATGACACAAAACACCTATTGGATGCACAAGATTGGTTAAAAACCCTAATTGGACAAGAATTATCCTAGGGAGAACGAAAATGACCTAATTGTTCATCCAATGAGACAAACACACCTATTGGATGCACAAGATTGGTTAAAAACCCTAATTGGACAAGATAAAGTGTAGGGAGGATGAAAATGACCTAAATGTTCATCCAATGACACAAAACACATATTGGATGCACAAGATTGGTTAAAAACCCTAATTGGATAAGAATTAGCCTAGGGAGGACGAAAATGACCTAAATGTACATCCAATGACACAAAACACCTATTGGATACACAAGATTGGTTAAAAACCCTAATTGGACAAGATTAAGTGTAGGGAGGACGAAAATGACCTAAATGTTCATCCAATGACACAAAACACCTATTGGATGCACAAGATTGGTTAAAAACCCTAATTGGACAAGAATTATCCTAGGGAGGACGAAAATGACTTAATTGTTCATCCAATGACACAAAAACACCAACTGGATGCACAAGATTGGTTAGAAACCCTAATTGGACAAGATAAAATGTAGGGAGGACGAAAATGGCCTAAATGTTCATCCAATGACACAAAAACACCAATTGGATGCACAAGATTGGTTAGAAACCCTAATTGGATAAGATAAAGTGTAGGGAGGACGAAAATGACCTAAATGTTCATCCAATGACACAAAACACCTATTGGATGCACAAGATTGGTCAAAAACCCTAATTGGACAAGATTAAGTGTAGGGAGGACGAAAATGACCTAAATATTCATCCAATGACACAAAACACCTATTGGATGCACAAGATTGGTTAAAAAACCTAATTGGACAAGATTAAGTGTTGGGAGGACGAAAATGACCTAAATGTTCATCCAACGACACAAACACAACTATTGGATGCACAAGATTGGTTAAAAACCCTAATTGGATAAGAATTAGCCTAGGGAGGACGAAAAAGACGTAAGTGTCAATCCAATGACACAAAACTCCTATTGGATGCACAAGATTGGTTAAAAACCCTAATTGGACAAGATAAAGTGTAGGGAGGACGAAAATGACCTAAATGTTCATCCAATGACACAAAACACTTATTGGATGCACAAGATTGGTTAAAAACCCTAATTAGACAAGATTAAGTGTAGGGATGACGAAAATGACCTAAATATTCATCCAATGACACAAAACACCTATTGGATGCACAAGATTGGTTAAAAACCCTAATTGGACAAGATAAAGTGTAGGGATGACGAAAATGACCTAAATATTCATCCAATGACACAAAACACCTATTGGATGCACAAGATTGGTTAAAAACCCTAATTCGACAAGAATTAGCCTAGGGAAGACGAAAATGACCTAATTGTTCATCCAATGACACAAACACACCTATTGGATGCACAAGATTGGTTAAAAACCCTAATTGGACAAGATAAAGTGTAGGGAGGACGAAAATGACCTAAATGTTCATCCAATGACACAAAACACTTATTGGATGCACAAGATTGGTTAAAAACCCTAATTAGACAAGATAAAGTGTAGGGATGACGAAAATGACCTAAATATTCATCCAATGACACAAAACACCTATTGGATGCACAAGATTGGTTAAAAACCCTAATTGGACAAGATTAAGTGTAGGGAGGACGAAAATGACCTAAATGTTCATCCAATGACACAAAACACCTATTGGATGCACAAGATTGTTTAAAAACCCTAATTGGACAAGAATTATCATAGGGAGGACGAAAATGACCTAATTGTTCATCCAATGACACAAAAACACCAATTGGATGCACAAGAATTGTTAGAAACCCTAATTGGACAAGATAAAGTGTAGGGAGGACGAAAATGACCTAAATGATCATCCAATGACACAAAACACCTATTGGATGCACAAGATTGGTTAAAAACCCTAATAGGACAAGAATTAGCCTAGGGAGGACGAAAATGACCTAATTGTTCATCCAATGACACAAACACACCTATTGGATGCACAAGATTGGATAGAAACCCTAATTGGACAAGGTTAAGTTTAGGGAGGACGAAAATGACGTAAATATTCGTCCAATGATACAAAACACCTATTGGATGCACAAGATTGGTTAAAAATCCTAATTGGACAAGATTAAGTGTAGGGATGACGAAAATGACCTAAATATTCATCCAATGACACAAAACACCTATTGGATGCACAAGATTGGTTAAAAACCCTAATTAGACAAGATAAAGTGTAGGGAGGACGAAAATGACCTAAATGTTTATCCAATGACACAAAACACTTATTGGATGCACAAGATTGGTTAAAAACCCTAATTAGACAAGATTAAGTGTAGGGATGACGAAAATGACCTAAATATTCATCCAATGACACAAAACACCTATTGGATGCACAAGATTGGTTAAAAACCCTAATTGGACAAGATTAAGTGTAGGGAGGACGAAAATGACCTAAATGTTCATCCAATGACACAAAACACCTATTGGATGCACAAGATTGGTTAAAAACCCTAATTGGATAAGAATTATCCTAGGGAGAACGAAAATGACCTAATTGTTCATCCACTGACACAAACACACCTATTGGATGCACAAGATTGGTTAGAAACCCTAATTCGACAAGGTTAAGTTTAGGGAGGACGAAAATGACGTAAATAATCGTCCAATGATACAAAACACCTATTGGATGCACAAGATTGGTTAAAAACCCTAATTCGACAAGAATTAGCCTAGGGAAGACGAAAATGACCTAATTGTTCATCCAATGACACAAACACACCTATTGGATGCACAAGATTGGTTAAAAACCCTAATTGGATAAGAATTAGCCTAGGGAGGACGAAAATGACCTAAATGTACATCCAATGACACAAAACACCTATTGGATACACAAGATTGGTTAAAAACCCTAATTGGACAAGATTAAGTGTAGGGAGGACGAAAATGACCTAAATGTTCATCCAATGACACAAAACACGTATTGGATGCACAAGATTGGTTAAAAACCCTAATTGGAAAAGAATTATCCTAGGGAGGACGAAAATGACCTAATTGTTCATCCAATGAGACAAACACACCTATTGGATGCACAAGATTGGTTAAAAACCCTAATTGGACAAGATAAAGTGTAGGGAGGACGAAAATGACCTAAATGTTCATCCAATGACACAAAACACATATTGGATGCACAAGATTGGTTAAAAACCCTAATTGGATAAGAATTAGCCTAGGGAGGACGAAAATGACCTAAATGTACATCCAATGACACAAAACACCTATTGGATACACAAGATTGGTTAAAAACCCTAATTGGACAAGATTAAGTGTAGGGAGGACGAAAATGACCTAAATGTTCATCCAATGACACAAAACACGTATTGGATGCACTAGATTGGTTAAAAACCCTAATTGGAAAAGAATTATCCTAGGGAGGACGAAAATGACCTAATTGTTCATCCAATGACACAAACACACCTATTGGATGCACAAGATTGGTTAGAAACCCTAATTAGACAAGGTTAAGTGTAGGGAGGACGAAAATGACCTAAATGTTCATCCAATGACACAAAACACTTATTGGATGCACAAGATTGGTTAAAAACCCTAATTAGACAAGATTAAGTGTAGGGATGACGAAAATGACCTAAATATTCGTCCAATGATACAAAACACCTATTGGATGCACAAGATTGGTTAAAAACCCTAATTGGACAAGAATTATCCTAGGGAGGACGAAAATGACCTAATTGTTCATCCAATTACACAAAAACACCAACTGGATGCACAAGATTGGTTAGAAACCGTAATTTGACAAGATAAAGTGTTGGGAGGACGAAAATGACCTAAATGTTCATCCAATGACACAAACACACCTATTGGATGCCCAAGATTGGATAGAAACCCTAATTGGACAAGGTTAAGTTTAGGGAGGACGAAAATGACGTAAATATTCGTCCAATGATACAAAACACCTATTGGATGCACAAGATTGGTTCGAAACCCTAATTGGACAAGATAAAGTGTAGGGAGGACGAAAATGACCTAAATGTTCATCCAATGACACAAAACACTTATTGGATGCACAAGATTGGTTAAAAACCCTAATTAGACAAGATTAAGTGTAGGGATGACGAAAATGACCTATATATTCATCCAATGACACAAAACACCTATTGGATGCACAAGATTGGTTAAAAACCCTAATTGGACAAGATTAAGTGTAGGGAGGACGAAAATGACCTAAATGTTCATCCAATGACACAAAACACTTATTGGATGCACAAGATTGGTTAAAAACCCTAATTAGACAAGATTAAGGGTAGGGATGACGAAAATGACCTAAATATTCGTCCAATGATACAAAACACCTATTGGATGCACAAGATTGGTTAAAAACCCTAATTGGACAAGATAAAGTGTAGGGAGGACGAAAATGACCTAAATGTTCATCCAATGACACAAAACACTTATTGGATGCACAAGATTGGTTAAAAACCCTAATTAGACAAGATTAAGTGTAGGGATGACGAAAATGACCTATATATTCATCCAATGACACAAAACACCTATTGGATGCACAAGATTGGTTAAAAACCCTAATTGGACAAGATAAAGTGTAGGGAGGACGAAAATGACCTAAATGTTCATCCAATGACACAAAACACTTATTGGATGCACAAGATTGGTTAAAAACCCTAATTAGACAAGATTAAGGGTAGGGATGACGAAAATGACCTAAATATTCGTCCAATGACACAAAACACCTATTGGATGCACAAGATTGGTTAAAAACCCTAATTGGACAAGATAAAGTGTAGGGAGGACGAAAATGACCTAAATGTTCATCCAATGACACAAAACACCTATTGGATGCACAAGATTGGTTAAAAACCCTAATTGGATAAGAATTATCCTAGGGAGAACGAAAATGACCTAATTGTTCATCCAATGACAAAAACACACCTATTGGATGCACAAGATTGGTTAGAAACCCTAATTGGACAAGGTTAAGTTTAGGGAGGACGAAAATGACGTAAATATTCGTCCAATGATACAAAACACCTATTGGATGCACAAGATTGGTTAAAAACCCTAATTCGACAAGAATTAGCCTAGGGAAGACGAAAATGACCTAATTGTTCATCCAATGACACAAACACACCTATTGGATGCACAAGATTGGTTAAAAACCCTAATTGGACAAGATAAAGTGTAGGGAGGACGAAAATGACCTAAATGTTCATCCAATGACACAAAACACTTATTGGATGCACAAGATTGGTTAAAAACCCTAATTAGACAAGATTAAGTGTAGGGATGACGAAAATGACCTATATATTCATCCAATGACACAAAACACCTATTGGATGCACAAGATTGGTTAAAAACCCTAATTGGATAAGAATTATCCTAGGGAGAACGAAAATGACCTAATTGTTCATCCAATGACACAAACACACCTATTGGATGCACAAGATTGGTTAGAAACCCTAATTGGACAAGGTTAAGTTTAGGGAGGACGAAAATGACGTAAATATTCGTCCAATGATACAAAACACCTATTGGATGCACAAGATTGGTTAAAAACCCTAATTCGACAAGAATTAGCCTAGGGAAGACGAAAATGACCTAATTGTTCATCCAATGACACAAACACACCTATTGGATGCACAAGATTGGTTAAAAACCCTAATTGGACAAGATAAAGTGTAGGGAGGACGAAAATAACCTAAATGTTCATCCAATGACACAAAACACTTATTGGATGCACAAGATTGGTTAAAAACCCTAATTAGACAAGATTAAGTGTAGGGATGACGAAAATGACCTAAATATTCATCCAATGACACAAAACACCTATTGGATGCACAAGATTGGTTAAAAACCCTAATTGGACAAGATTAAGTGTAGGGAGGACGAAAATGACCTAAATGTTCATCCAATGACACAAAACACCTATTGGATGCACAAGATTGTTTAAAAACCCTAATTGGACAAGAATTATCATAGGGAGGACGAAAATGACCTAATTGTTCATCCAATGACGCAAAAACACCAATTGGATGCACAAGAATTGTTAGAAACCCTAATTGGACAAGATAAAGTGTAGGGAGGACGAAAATGACCTAAATGATCATCCAATGACACAAAACACCTATTGGATGCACAAGATTAGTTAAAAACCCTAATAGGACAAGAATTAGCCTAGGGAGGACGAAAATGACCTAATTGTTCATCCAATGACACAAACACACGTATTGGATGCACAAGATTGGATAGAAACCCTAATTGGACAAGGTTAAGTTTAGGGAGGACGAAAATGACGTAAATATTCGTCCAATGATACAAAACACCTATTGGATGCACAAGATTGGTTAAAAACCCTAATTCGACAAGAATTAGCCTAGGGAAGACGAAAATGACCTAATTGTTCATCCAATGACACAAACACACCTATTGGATGCACAAGATTGGTTAAAAACCCTAATTGGATAAGAATTAGCCTAGGGAGGACGAAAATGACCTAAATGTACATCCAATGACACAAAACACCTATTGGATGCACAAGATTGGTTAAAAACCCTAATTGGATAAGAATTATCCTAGGGAGAACGAAAATGACCTAATTGTTCATCCAATGACACAAACACACCTATTGGATGCACAAGATTGGTTAGAAACCCTAATTCGACAAGGTTAAGTTTAGGGAGGACGAAAATGACGTAAATATTCGTCCAATGATACAAAACACCTATTGGATGCACAAGATTGGTTAAAAACCCTAATTCGACAAGAATTAGCCTAGGGAAGACGAAAATGACCTAATTGTTCATCCAATGACACAAACACACCTATTGGATGCACAAGATTGGTTAAAAATCCTAATTGGATAAGAATTAGCCTAGGGAGGACGAAAATGACCTAAATGTTCATCCAATGACACAAAACACCTATTGGATGCACAAGATTGGTTAAAAACCCTAATTGGACAAGAATTATCCTAGGGAGAACGAAAATGACCTAATTGTTCATCCAATGACACAAACACACCTATTGGATGCACAAGATTGGTTAGAAACCCTAATTGGACAACGTTAAGTTTAGGGAGGACTAAAATGACGTAAATATTCGTCCAATGATACAAAACACCTATTGGATGCACAAGATTGGTTAAAAACCCTAATTCGACAAGAATTAGCCTAGGGAAGACGAAAATGACCTAATTGTTCATCCAATGACAGAAAAACACCAATTGGATGCACAAGATTGGTTAAAAACCCTAATTAGACAAGATTAAGTGTAGGGAGGACGAAAATGACCTAAATATTCATCCAATGACACAAAACACCTATTGGATGCACAAGATTGGTTAAAAACCCTAATTGGACAAGAATTATCATAGGGAGGACGAAAATGACCTAATTGTTCATCCAATGACACAAAAACACCAATTGGATGCAGAAGAATTGTCAGAAACCCTAATTGGACAAGATAAAGTGTAGGGAGGACAAAAATGACCTAAATGTTCATCCAATGACCCAAAACACCTATTGAATGCATAAGATTGGTTAAAAACCCAAATTGGACAAGATTAAGTGTAGGGAGAACGAAAATGACGTAAATATTCGTCCAATGATACAAAACACCTATTGGATGCACAAGAATGGTTAAAAACCCTAATTGGACAAGAATTATCCTAGGGAGGACGAAAATGACCTAATTGTTCATCCAATTACACAAAAACACCAATTGGATGCACAAGATTGGTTAGAAACCGTAATTTGACAAGATAAAGTGTCGGGAGGACGAAAATGACCTAAATGATCATCCAATGACACAAAACACCTATTGGATGCACAAGATTGGTGAAAAACCCTAATTGGACAAGAATTAGCCTAGGGAGGACGAAAATGACCTAATTGTTCATCCAATGACACAAACACACCTATTGGATGCACAAGATTGGATAGAAACCCTAATTGGACAAGGTTAAGTTTAGGGAGGACGAAAATGACGTAAATATTCGTCCAATGATACAAAACACCTATTGGATGCACAAGATTGGTTAAAAACCCTAATTGGACAAGAATTATCCTAGGGAGGACGAAAATGACCTAGTTGTTCATCCAATTACACAAAAACACCAACTGGATGCACAAGATTGGTTAGAAACCGTAATTTGACAAGATAAAGTGTCGGGAGGACGAAAATGACCTAAATGATCATCCAATGACACAAAACACCTATTGGATGCACAAGATTGGTGAAAAACCCTAATTGGACAAGAATTAGCCTAGGGAGGACGAAAATGACCTAATTGTTCATCCAATGACACAAACACACCAATTGGATGCACAAGATTGGATAGAAACCCTAATTGGACAAGGTTAAGTTTAGGGAGGACGAAAATGACGTAAATATTCGTCCAATGATACAAAACACCTATTGGATGCACAAGATTGGTTAAAAACCCTAATTGGACAAGATAAAGTGTAGGGAGGACGAAAATGACCTAAATGTTCATCCAATGACACAAAACACCTATTGGATGCACAAGATTGGTTAAAAACCCTAATTGGATAAGAATTATCCTAGGGAGAACGAAAATGACCTAATTGTTCATCCAATGACACAAACACACCTATTGGATGCACAAGATTGGTTAGAAACCCTAATTGGACAAGGTTAAGTTTAGGGAGGACGAAAATGACGTAAATATTCGTCCAATGATACAAAACACCTATTGGATGCACAAGATTAGTTAGAAACCCTAATTGGACAAGATAAAGTGTAGGGAGGACGAAAATGACCTAAATGTTCATCCAATGACACAAAACACCTATTGGATGCACAAGATTGGTTAAAAACCCTAATTGGACAAGAATTATCCTAGGGAGAACGAAAATGACCTAATTGTTCATCCAATGACACAAACACACCTATTGGATGCACAAGATTGGTTAGAAACCCTAATTGGACAAGGTTAAGTTTAGGGAGGACGAAAATGACGTAAATATTCGTCAATGATACAAAACACCTATTGGATGCACAAGATTGGTTAAAAACCCTAATTGGATAAGAATTAGCCTAGGAAGGACGAAAATGACCTAAATGTTCATCCAATGACACAAAACACCTATTGGATGCACAAGATTGGTTAAAAACCCTAATTGGACAAGATTAAGTGTAGGGAGGACGAAAATGACCTAAATGTTCATCCAATGACACAAAACACCTATTGGATGCACAAGATTGGTTAAAAACCCTAATTGGACAAGAATTATCCTAGGGAGAACGAAAATGACCTAATTGTTCATCCAATGAGACAAACACACCTATTGGATGCACAAGATTGGTTAAAAACCCTAATTGGACAAGATAAAGTGTAGGGAGGATGAAAATGACCTAAATGTTCATCCAATGACACAAAACACATATTGGATGCACAAGATTGGTTAAAAACCCTAATTGGATAAGAATTAGCCTAGGGAGGACGAAAATGACCTAAATGTACATCCAATGACACAAAACACCTATTGGATACACAAGATTGGTTAAAAACCCTAATTGGACAAGATTAAGTGTAGGGAGGACGAAAATGACCTAAATGTTCATCCAATGACACAAAACACCTATTGGATGCACAAGATTGGTTAAAAACCCTAATTGGACAAGAATTATCCTAGGGAGGACAAAAATGATCTAATTGTTCATCCAATTACACAAAAACACTAATTGGATACACAAGATTGGTTAAAAAACCTAATTAGATAAGGTTAAGTGTAGGGATGACGAAAATGACCTAAATATTCATCCAATGACACAAAACACCTATTGGATGCACAAGATTGGTTAAAAACCCTAATTGGACAAGATAAAGTGTAGGGAGGACGAAAATGACCTAAATGTTCATCCAATGTCACAAAACACTTATTGGATGCACAAGATTGGTTAAAAACCCTAATTAGACAAGATTAAGTGTAGGGATGACGAAAATGACCTAAATATTCATCCAATGACACAAAACACCTATTGGATGCACAAGATTGGTTAAAAACCCTAATTGGACAAGATTAAGTGTAGGGAGGACGAAAATGACCTAAATGTTCATCCAATGACACAAAACACCTATTGGATGCACAAGATTGGTTAAAAACCCTAATTGGATAAGAATTATCCTAGGGAGAACGAAAATGACCTAATTGTTCATCCAATGACACAAACACACCTATTGGATGCACAAGATTGGTTAGAAACCCTAATTCGACAAGGTTAAGTTTAGGGAGGACGAAAATGATGTAAATATTCGTCCAATGATACAAAACACCTATTGGATGCACAAGATTGGTTAAAAACCCTAATTCGACAAGAATTAGCCTAGGGAAGACGAAAATGACCTAATTGTTCATCCAATGACACAAACACACCTATTGGATGCACAAGATTGGTTAAAAACCCTAATTGGATAAGAATTAGCCTAGGGAGGACGAAAATGACCTAAATGTACATCCAATGACACAAAACACCTATTGGATACACAAGATTGGTTAAAAACCCTAATTGGACAAGATTAAGTGTAGGGAGGACGAAAATGACCTAAATGTTCATCCAATGACACAAAACACGTATTGGATGCACAAGATTGGTTAAAAACCCTAATTGGAAAAGAATTATCCTAGGGAGGACGAAAATGACCTAATTGTTCATCCAATGACACAAACACACCTATTGGATGCACAAGATTGGTTAGAAACCCTAATTAGACAAGATTAAGTGTAGGGAGGACGAAAATGACCTAAATGTTCATCCAATGACACAAAACACTTATTGGATGCACAAGATTGGTTAAAAACCCTAATTAGACAAGATTAAGTGTAGGGATGACGAAAATGACCTAAATATTCGTCCAATGATACAAAACACCTATTGGATGCACAAGATTGGTTAAAAACCCTAATTGGACAAGAATTATCCTAGGGAGGACGAAAATGACCTAATTGTTCATCGAATTACACAAAAACACCAACTGGATGCACAAGATTGGTTAGAAACCGTAATTTGACAAGATAAAGTGTCGGGAGGACGAAAATGACCTAAATGTTCATCCAATGACACAAACACACCTATTGGATGCACAAAATTGGTTAAAAACCCTAATTGGACAAGATTAAGTGTAGGGAGGACGAAAATGACCTAAATGTTCATCCAATGACACAAAACACCTATTGGATGCACAAGATTGGTTAAAAACCCTAATTGGACAAGAATTATCCTAGGGAGAACGAAAATGACCTAATTGTTCATCCAATGACACAAACACACCTATTGGATGCACAAGATTGGTTAGAAACCCTAATTGGACAACGTTAAGTTTAGGGAGGACTAAAATGACGTAAATATTCGTCCAATGATACAAAACACCTATTGGATGCACAAGATTGGTTAAAAACCCTAATTCGACAAGAATTAGCCTAGGGAAGACGAAAATGACCTAATTGTTCATCCAATGACACAAAAACACCAATTGGATGCACAAGATTGGTTAAAAACCCTAATTAGACAAGATTAAGTGTAGGGATGACGAAAATGACCTAAATATTCATCCAATGACACAAAACACCTATTGGATGCACAAGATTGGTTAAAAACCCTAATTGGACAAGAATTATCATAGGGAGGACGAAAATGACCTAATTGTTCATCCAATGACACAAAAACACCAATTGGATGCAGAAGAATTGTCAGAAACCCTAATTGGACAAGATAAAGTGTAGGGAGGACAAAAATGACCTAAATGTTCATCCAATGACCCAAAACACCTATTGAATGCATAAGATTGGTTAAAAACCCAAATTGGACAAGATTAAGTGTAGGGAGAACGAAAATGACGTAAATATTCGTCCAATGATACAAAACACCTATTGGATGCACAAGAATGGTTAAAAACCCTAATTGGACAAGAATTATCCTAGGGAGGACGAAAATGACCTAATTGTTCATCCAATTACACAAAAACACCAATTGGATGCACAAGATTGGTTAGAAACCGTAATTTGACAAGATAAAGTGTCGGGAGGACGAAAATGACCTAAATGATCATCCAATGACACAAAACACCTATTGGATGCACAAGATTGGTGAAAAACCCTAATTGGACAAGAATTAGCCTAGGGAGGACGAAAATGACCTAATTGTTCATCCAATGACACAAACACACCTATTGGATGCACAAGATTGGATAGAAACCCTAATTGGACAAGGTTAAGTTTAGGGAGGACGAAAATGACGTAAATATTAGTCCAATGATACAAAACACCTATTGGATGCACAAGATTGGTTAAAAACCCTAATTGGACAAGAATTATCCTAGGGAGGACGAAAATGATCTAATTGTTCATCCAATTACACAAAAACACCAGTTGGATGCACAAGATTGGTTAAAAACCCTAATTAGACAAGATTAAGTGTAGTGATGACGAAAATGACCTAAATATTCATCCAATGACACAAAACACCTATTGGATGCACAAGATTGGTTAAAAACCCTAATTGGACAAGATTAAGTGTAGGGAGGACGAAAATGACCTAAATGTTCATCCAATGACACAAAACACCTATTGGATGCACAAGATTGGCTAAAAACCCTAATTGGACAAGAATTATCCTAGGGAGAACGAAAATGACCTAATTGTTCATCCAATGACACAAACACACCTATTGGATGCACAAGATTGGTTAGAAACCCTAATTGGACAAGGTTAAGTTTAGGGAGGACGAAAATGACGTAAATATTCGTCCAATGATACAAAACACCTATTGGATGCACAAGATTGGTTAAAAACCCTAATTCGACAAGAATTAGCCTAGGGTAGACGAAAATGACCTAATTGTTCATCCAATGACATAAAAACACCAATTGGATGCACAAGATTGGTTAAAAACCCTAATTGGATAAGAATTAGCCCTGGGAGGACGAAAATGACCTAAATGTTCATCCAATGACACAAAACACCTATTGGATGCACAAGATTGGTTAAAAACCCTAATTGGACAAGATAAAGTGTAGGGAGGACGAAAATGACCTAAATGTTCATCCAATGACACAAAACACATATTGGATGCACAAGATTGGTTAAAAACCCTAATTGGATAAGAATTAGCCTAGGGAGGACGAAAATGACCTAAATGTACATCCAATGACACAAAACACCTATTGGATACACAAGATTGGTTAAAAACCCTAATTGGACAAGATTAAGTGTAGGGAGGACGAAAATGACCTAAATGTTCATCCAATGACACAAAACACGTATTGGATGCACTAGATTGGTTAAAAACCCTAATTGGAAAAGAATTATCCTAGGGAGGACGAAAATGACCTAATTGTTCATCCAATGACACAAACACACCTATTGGATGCACAAGATTGGTTAGAAACCCTAATTAGACAAGGTTAAGTGTAGGGAGGACGAAAATGACCTAAATGTTCATCCAATGACACAAAACACTTATTGGATGCACAAGATTGGTTAAAAACCCTAATTAGACAAGATTAAGTGTAGGGATGACGAAAATGACCTAAATATTCGTCCAATGATACAAAACACCTATTGGATGCACAAGATTGGTTAAAAACCCTAATTGGACAAGAATTATCCTAGGGAGGACGAAAATGACCTAATTGTTCATCCAATTACACAAAAACACCAATTGGATGCACAAGATTGGTTAGAAACCCTAATTGGAAATCATAATGTGTAGGGAGGACGAAAATGACCTAAATGATCATCCAATGATACAAAACACCTATTGGATGCACAAAATTGGTTAAAAACCCTAATTGGACAAGAATTAGTCTAGGGAGGACGAAAATAACCTAATTGTTCATCCAATGACACAAAAACACCTATTGGATGCACAAGATTGGTTAAAAACCCTAATTGGACAAGATTAAGTGTAGGGAGGACGAAAATGACCTAAATGTTCATCCAATGACACAAAACACCTATTGGATGCACAAGATTGGTTAAAAACCCTAATTGGACAAGAATTAGTCTAGGGAGGACGAAAATGACTTAATTGTTCATCCAATTACACAAAAACACCAATTGGATGCACAAGATTGGTTAGAAACCCTAATTGGACAAGAATTATCCTAGGGAGGACGAAAATGACCGAATTGTTCATCCAATGACACAAAAACACCAATTGGATGCACAAGATTGGTTAGAAACCATAATTGGACAAGATAAAGTGTAGGGAGGACGAAAATGACCTAAATGTCCATCCAATGACACAAAACACCTATTGGATGCACAAGATTGGTTAGAAACCCTAATTGGACAAGATTAAGTGTAGGGAGGACGAAAATGACGTAAATGTTCATCCAATGACACAAAACACCTATTGGATGCACAAGATTGGTTAAAAACCCTAATTGGACAAGATTAAGTGTAGGGAGGACGAAAATGACCTAAATGTTCATCCAATGACACAAAACACCTATTGGATGCACAAGATTGGTTAAAAACCCTAATTGGACAAGATTAAGTGTAGGGAGGACGAAAATGACCTAAATGTTCATCCAATGACACAAAACACCTATTGGATGCACAAGATTGGTTAAAAACCCTAATTGGACTACATTAAGTGTTGGGAGGACGAAAATGACCTAAATGTTCATCCAATGACACAAAACACCTATTGGATGCACAAGATTGGTTAAAAACCCTAATTGGACAAGAATTAGCCTAGGGAGGACGAAAATGACCTAAATGTTCATCCAATGACACAAAACACCTATTGGATGCACAAGATTGGTTAAAAACCCTAATTGGACAAGAATTATCCTAGGGAGAACGAAAATGACCTAATTGTTCATCCAATGACACAAACACACCTATTGGATGCACAAGATTGGTTAGAAACCCTAATTGGACAAGGTTAAGTTTAGGGAGGACGAAAATGACGTAAATATTCGTCCAATGATACAAAACACCTATTGGATGCACAAGATTGGTTAAAAACCCTAATTCGACAAGATTAAGTGTAGGGATGACGAAAATGACCTAAATATTCATCCAATGACACAAAACACCTATTGGATGCACAAGATTGGTTAAAAACCCTAATTAGACAAGATAAAGTGTAGGGAGGACGAAAATGACCTAAATGTTTATCCAATGACACAAAACACTTATTGGATGCACAAGATTGGTTAAAAACCCTAATTAGACAAGATTAAGTGTAGGGATGACGAAAATGACCTAAATATTCATCCAATGACACAAAACACCTATTGGATGCACAAGATTGGTTAAAAACCCTAATTGGACAAGATTAAGTGTAGGGAGGACGAAAATGACCTAAATGTTCATCCAATGACACAAAACACCTATTGGATGCACAAGATTGGTTAAAAACCCTAATTGGATAAGAATTATCCTAGGGAGAACGAAAATGACCTAATTGTTCATCCAATGACACAAACACACCTATTGGATGCACAAGATTGGTTAGAAACCCTAATTCGACAAGGTTAAGTTTAGGGAGGACGAAAATGACGTAAATATTCGTCCAATGATGCAAAACACCTATTGGATGCACAAGATTGGTTAAAAACCCTAATTCGACAAGAATTAGCCTAGGGAAGACGAAAATGACCTAATTGTTCATCCAATGACACAAACACACCTATTGGATGCACAAGATTGGTTAAAAACCCTAATTGGATAAGAATTAGCCTAGGGAGGACGAAAATGACCTAAATGTACATCCAATGACACAAAACACCTATTGGATACACAAGATTGGTTAAAAACCCTAATTGGATAAGAATTATCCTAGGGAGAACGAAAATGACCTAATTGTTCATCCAATGACACAAACACACCTATTGGATGCACAAGATTGGTTAGAAACCCTAATTCGACAAGGTTAAGTTTAGGGAGGACGAAAATGACGTAAATATTCGTCAAATGATGCAAAACACCTATTGGATGCACAAGATTGGTTAAAAACCCTAATTCGACAAGAATTAGCCTAGGGAAGACGAAAATGACCTAATTGTTCATCCAATGACACAAACACACCTATTGGATGCACAAGATTGGTTAAAAACCCTAATTGGATAAGAATTAGCCTAGGGAGGACGAAAATGACCTAAATGTTCATCCAATGACACAAAACACTTATTGGATGCACAAGATTGGTTAAAAACCCTAATTGGACAAGAATTATCCTAGGGAGAACGAAAATGACCTAATTGTTCATCCAATGACACAAACACACCTATTGGATGCACAAGATTGGTTAGAAACCCTAATTGGACAAGGTTAAGTTTAGGGAGGACGAAAATGACGTAAATATTCGTCCAATGATACAAAACACCTATTGGATGCACAAGATTGGTTAAAAACCCTAATTCGACAAGAATTAGCCTAGGGAAGACGAAAATGACCTAATTGTTCATCCAATGACAGAAAAACACCAATTGGATGCACAAGATTGGTTAAAAACCCTAATTAGACAAGATTAAGTGTAGGGATGACGAAAATGACCTAAATATTCATCCAATGACACAAAACACCTATTGGATGCACAAGATTGGTTAAAAACCCTAATTGGACAAGATTAAGTATAGGGAGGACGAAAATGACCTAAATGTTCATCCAATGACACAAAACACCTATTGGATGCACAAGATTGGTTAAAAACCCTAATTGGATAAGAATTAGCCTAAGGAGGACGAAAATGACCTAAATGTTCATCCAATGACACAAAACAGCTATTGGATGCACAAGATTGGTTAAAAACCCTAATTGGACAAGAATTAGCCTAGGGAGGACGAAAATGACCTAATTGTTCATCCAATGACACAAAAACACCAATTGGATGCACAAGATTGGTTAGAAACCCTAATTGGACAAGATAAAGTGTAGGGAGAGCGAAAATGACCTAAATATTCATCCAATGACACAAAATACCTATTGGATGCACAAAATTGGTTAAAAACCCTAATAGGCAAGATTAAGTGTAGGGAGGACGAAAATGACCTAAATATTGATCCAATGACACAAAACCCCTATTGGATGCACAAGATTGGTTAAAAACCCTAATTGGACAAGATTAAGTGTAGGGAGGACGAAAATGACCTAAATATTCATCAAATGACACAAAACACCTATTGGATGCACAATATTGGTTAAAAACCCTAATTGGACAAGAATTAGCCTAGGGAGGACGAAAATGACCTAATTGTTCATCCAATGACACAAACACACCTATTGGATGCACAAGATTGGTTAGAAACCCTAATTGGACAAGATTAAGTTTAGGGAGGACAAAAATTACCTAATTGTTCATCCAATGACACAAAAACACCAATTGGATGCACAAGATTGGTTAGAAACCCTAATTGGATAAGATAAAGTGTAGGGAGGACAAAAATGACCTAAATGTTCATCCAATGACACAAAACACCTATTGGATGCACGAGATTGGTAAAAAACCCTAATTGGACAAGATTAAGTGTAGGGAGGACGAAAATGACTTAAATGTTCATCCAATGACACAAAACACCTATTGGATGCACAAGATTGGTTAAAAACCCTAATTGGATAAGAATTAGCCTAGGGAGGACGAAAATGACCGAAGTGTTCATCCAATGACACAAAACACCTATTGGATGCACAAGATTTGTTAAAAACCCTAATTGGACAAGAATTACCCTAGGGAGGACGAAAATGACCTAATTGTTCATCCAATGACACAAAAACACCAATTGGATGCACAAGATTGGTTAGAAACCCTAATTGGACAATATTAAGTTTAGGGAGGACGAAAATGACCTAAATGTTCATCCAATGACACAAAACACCTATTGGATGCACAAGATTTGTTAAAAACCATAATTGGACAAGATTAAGTGTAGGGAGGACAAAAATGACCTAAATGTTCATCCAATAACACAAAACACCTATTCGATGCACAAGATTTGTTAAAAACCATAGTAGGACAAGATTAAGTTTAGGGAGGACGAAAATGACCTAAATGTTCATCCAATGACACAAAACACATATGGGATGGACAAGATTGGTTAAAAACCCTAATTGGACAAGAATTAGCCTAGGGAAGACGAAAATGACCTAATTGTTCATCCATTGACACAAAAACACCTATTGGATGCACAAGATTGGTTAGAAACCCTAATTGGACAAGATTAAGTTTAGGGTGGACGAAAATGACCTAAATCTTTATCCAATGACACAAACACAACTATTGGATGCACAAGATTTGTTAGAAACCCTAATTGGACAAGCATAAGCTTAGGGAGGATGAAAATGACCTAAATGTTCATCCAATGACACAAACACCTATTGGATGCACAAGATTGGTTAAAAACCCTAATTGGACAAGAATTAGCCTAGGGAGGACGAAAATAACCTAAATGTTCATCCAATGACACAAAAACACCCATTGGATGCACAAGATTGGTTAAAAACCCTAATTAGACAAGATTAAGTGTAGGGAGGACGAAAATGACCTAAATGTTCATCCAATGACACAAAACACCTATTGGATGCACAAGATTGGTTAAAAACCCTAATTGGACAAGAATTATCCTAGGGAGAACGAAAATGACCTAATTGTTCATCCAATGAGACAAACACACCTATTGGATGCACAAGATTGGTTAAAAACCCTAATTGGACAAGATAAAGTGTAGGGAGGATGAAAATGACCTAAATGTTCATCCAATGACACAAAACACATATTGGATGCACAAGATTGGTTAAAAACCCTAATTGGATAAGAATTAGCCTAGGGAGGACGAAAATGACCTAAATGTACATCCAATGACACAAAACACCTATTGGATACACAAGATTGGTTAAAAACCCTAATTGGACAAGATTAAGTGTAGGGAGGACGAAAATGACCTAAATGTTCATCCAATGACACAAAACACCTATTGGATGCACAAGATTGGTTAAAAACCCTAATTGGACAAGAATTATCCTAGGGAGAACGAAAATGACCTAATTGTTCATCCAATGACACAAACACACCTATTGGATGCACAAGATTGGTTAGAAACCCTAATTCGACAAGATTAAGTGTAGGGAGGACGAAAATGACCTAAATGTTTATCCAATGACACAAAACACTTATTGGATGCACAAGAATGGTTAAAAACCCTAATTGGATAAGAATTAGCCTAGGGAGGACGAAAATGACCTAAATGGTCATCCAATGACACAAAACACCTATTGGATGCACAAGATTGGTTAAAAACCCTAATTGGACAAGATTAAGTGTAGGGAGGACGAAAATGACCTAAATGTTCATCCAATGACACAAAACACCTATTGGATGCACAAGATTGGTTAAAAACCCTAATTGGACAATAATTATCCTAGGGAGGACGAAAATGATCTAATTGTTCATCCAATTACACAAAAACACCAATTGGATACACAAGATTGGTTAAAAACCCTAATTAGACAAGGTTAAGTGTAGGGATGACGAAAATGACCTAAATATTCATCCAATGACACAAAACACCTATTGGATGCACAAGATTGGTTAAAAACACTAATTGGACAAGATTAAGTGTAGGGAGGACGAAAATGACCTAAATGTTCATCCAATGACACAAAACACCTATTGGATGCACAAGATTGGTTAGAAACCCTAATTGGACAAGGTTAAGTTTAGGGAGGACGAAAATGACGTAAATATTCATCTAATGATACAAAACACCTATTGGATGTACAAGATTGGTTAGAAACCCTAATTGGAGAAGATAAAGTGTAGGGAGGACGAAAATGACCTAAATGTTCATCCAATGACACAAAACACTTATTGGATGCACAAGATTGGTTAAAAACCCTAATTAGACAAGATTAAGTGTAGGGATGACGAAAATGACCTAAATATTCGTCCAATGATACATAACACCTATTGGATGCACAAGATTGGTTAAAAACCCTAATTGGACAAGATAAAGTGTAGGGAGGACGAAAATGACCTAAATGTTCATCCAATGACACAAAACACTTATTGGATGCACAAGATTGGTTAAAAACCCTAATTAGACAAGATTGCACAAGATTGGTTAAAAACCCTAATTAGACAGGATTAAGTGTAGGGATGACGAAAATGACCTAAATATTCATCCAATGACACAAAACACCTATTGGATGCACAAGATTGGTTAAAAACCCTAATTGGACAAGATTAAGTGTAGGGAGGACGAAAATGACCTAAATGTTCATCCAATGACACAAAACACCTATTGGATGCACAAGATTGGTTAAAAACCCTAATTGGACAAGAATTATCATAGGGAGGACGAAAATGACCTAATTGTTCATCCAATGACACAAAAACACCAATTGGATGCAGAAGAATTGTTAGAAACCCAAATTGGACAAGATAAAGTGTAGGGAGTACGAAAATGACCTAAATGCTCATCCAATGACCCAAAACACCTATTGGATGCATAAGATTGGTTAAAAACCAAAATTGGACAAGATTAAGTGTAGGGAGAACGAAAATGATGTAAATATTCGTCCAATGATACAAAACACCTATTGGATGCACAAGATTGGTTAAAAACCCTAATTGGACAAGAATTATCCTAGGGGGGACGAAAATGATCTAATTGTTCATCCAATTACACAAAAACACCAATTGGATACACAAGATTGGTTAAAAACCCTAATTAGACAAGATTAAGTGTAGGGATGACGAAAATGACCTAAATATTCATCCAATGACACAAAACACCTATTGGATGCACAAGATTGGTTAAAAACCCTAATTAGACAAGATTAAGTGTAGGGAGGACGAAAATGACCTAAATGTTCATCCAATGACACAAAACACCTATTGGATGCACAAGATTGGTTAAAAACCCTAATTGGATAAGAATTATCCTAGGGAGAACGAAAATGACCTAATTGTTCATCCAATGACAAAAACACACCTATTGGATGCACAAGATTGGTTAGAAACCCTAATTGGACAAGGTTAAGTTTAGGGAGGACGAAAATGACGTAAATATTCGTCCAATGATACAAAACACCTATTGGATGCACAAGATTGGTTAAAAACCCTAATTCGACAAGAATTAGCCTAGGGAAGACGAAAATGACCTAATTGTTCATCCAATGACACAAACACACCTATTGGATGCACAAGATTGGTTAAAAACCCTAATTGGACAAGATAAAGTGTAGGGAGGACGAAAATGACCTAAATGTTCATCCAATGACACAAAACACTTATTGGATGCACAAGATTGGTTAAAAACCCTAATTAGACAAGATTAAGTGTAGGGATGACGAAAATGACCTAAATATTCATCCAATGACACAAAACACCTATTGGATGCACAAGATTGGTTAAAAACCCTAATTGGACATGATTAAGTGTAGGGAGGACGAAAATGACCTAAATGTTCATCCAATGAAACAAAACACCTATTGGATGCACAAGATTGGTTAAAAACCCTAATTGGACAAGAATTATCCTAGGGAGGACAAAAATGATCTAATTGTTCATCCAATTACACAAAAACACCAATTGGATACACAAGATTGGTGAAAAAACCTAATTAGATAAGGTTAAGTGTAGGGATGACGAAAATGACCTAAATATTCATCCAATGACACAAAACACCTATTGGATGCACAAGATTGGTTAAAAACCCTAATTGGACAAGATAAAGTGTAGGGAGGACGAAAATGACCTAAATGTTCATCCAATGACACAAAACACGTATTGGATGCACAAGATTGGTTAAAAACCCTAATTAGACAAGATTAAGTGTAGGGATGACGAAAATGACCTAAATATTCATCCAATGACACAAAACACCTATTGGATGCACAAGATTGGTTAAAAACCCTAATTGGACAAGATAAAGTGTAGGGAGGACGAAAATGACCTAAATGTTCATCCAATGACACAAAACACTTATTGGATGCACAAGATTGGTTAAAAACCCTAATTAGACAAGATTAAGGGTAGGGATGACGAAAATGACCTAAATATTCGTCAAATGATACAAAACACCTATTGGATGCACAAGATTGGTTAAAAACCCTAATTGGACAAGAATTATCCTAGGGAGAACGAAAATGACCTAATTGTTCATCCAATGAGACAAACACACCTATTGGATGCACAAGATTGGTTAAAAACCCTAATTGGACAGGATAAAGTGTAGGGAGGACGAAAATGACCTAAATGTTCATCCAATGACACAAAACACATATTGGATGCACAAGATTGGTTAAAAACCCTAATTGGATAAGAATTAGCCTAGGGAGGACGAAAATGACCTAAATGTACATCCAATGACACAAAACACCTATTGGATACACAAGATTGGTTAAAAACCCTAATTGGACAAGATTAAGTGTAGGGAGGACGAAAATGACCTAAATGTTCATCCAATGACACAAAACACGTATTGGATGCACAAGATTGGTTAAAAACCCTAATTGGAAAAGAATTATCCTAGGGAGGACGAAAATGACCTAATTGTTCATCCAATGAGACAAACACACCTATTGGATGCACAAGATTGGTTAAAAACCCTAATTGGACAAGATAAAGTGTAGGGAGGACGAAAATGACCTAAATGTTCATCCAATGACACAAAACACATATTGGATGCACAAGATTGGTTAAAAACCCTAATTGGATAAGAATTAGCCTAGGGAGGACGAAAATGACCTAAATGTACATCCAATGACACAAAACACCTATTGGATACACAAGATTGGTTAAAAACCCTAATTGGACAACATTAAGTGTAGGGAGGACGAAAATGACCTAAATGTTCATCCAATGACACAAAACACGTATTGGATGCACAAGATTGGTTAAAAACCCTAATTGGAAAAGAATTATCCTAAGGAGGACGAAAATGACCTAATTGTTCATCCAATGACACAAACACACCTATTGGATGCACAAGATTGGTTAGAAACCCTAATTAGACAAGGTTAAGTGTAGGGAGGACGAAAATGACCTAAATGTTCATCCAATGACACAAAACACTTATTGGATGCACAAGATTGGTTAAAAACCCTAATTAGACAAGATTAAGTGTAGGGATGACGAAAATGACCTAAATATTCGTCCAATGATACAAAACACCTATTGGATGCACAAGATTGGTTAAAAACCCTAATTGGACAAGAATTATCCTAGGGAGGACGAAAATGACCTAATTGTTCATCCAATTACACAAAAACACCAACTGGATGCACAAGATTGGTTAGAAACCGTAATTTGACAAGATAAAGTGTTGGGAGGACGAAAATGACCTAAATGTTCATCCAATGACACAAACACACCTATTGGATGCCCAAGATTGGATAGAAACCCTAATTGGACAAGGTTAAGTTTAGGGAGGACGAAAATGACGTAAATATTCGTCCAATGATACAAAACACCTATTGGATGCACAAGATTGGTTCGAAACCCTAATTGGACAAGATAAAGTGTAGGGAGGACGAAAATGACCTAAATGTTCATCCAATGACACAAAACACTTATTGGATGCACAAGATTGGTTAAAAACCCTAATTAGACAAGATTAAGTGTAGGGATGACGAAAATGACCTATATATTCATCCAATGACACAAAACACCTATTGGATGCACAAGATTGGTTAAAAACCCTAATTGGACAAGATTAAGTGTAGGGAGGACGAAAATGACCTAAATGTTCATCCAATGACACAAAACACTTATTGGATGCACAAGATTGGTTAAAAACCCTAATTAGACAAGATTAAGGGTAGGGATGACGAAAATGACCTAAATATTCGTCCAATGATACAAAACACCTATTGGATGCACAAGATTGGTTAAAAACCCTAATTGGACAAGATAAAGTGTAGGGAGGACGAAAATGACCTAAATGTTCATCCAATGACACAAAACACTTATTGGATGCACAAGATTGGTTAAAAACCCTAATTAGACAAGATTAAGTGTAGGGATGACGAAAATGACCTATATATTCATCCAATGACACAAAACACCTATTGGATGCACAAGATTGGTTAAAAACCCTAATTGGACAAGATAAAGTGTAGGGAGGACGAAAATGACCTAAATGTTCATCCAATGACACAAAACACTTATTGGATGCACAAGATTGGTTAAAAACCCTAATTAGACAAGATTAAGGGTAGGGATGACGAAAATGACCTAAATATTCGTCAAATGATACAAAACACCTATTGGATGCACAAGATTGGTTAAAAACCCTAATTGGACAAGATAAAGTGTAGGGAGGACGAAAATGACCTAAATGTTCATCCAATGACACAAAACACTTATTGGATGCACAAGATTGGTTAAAAACCCTAATTAGACAAGATTAAGTGTAGGGATGAAGAAAATAACCTAAATATTCATCCAATGACACAAAACACCTATTGGATGCACAAGATTGGTTAAAAACCCTAATTGGACAAGATAAAGTGTAGGGAGGACGAAAATGACCTAAATGTTCATCCAATGACACAAAACACTTATTGGATGCACAACATTGGTTAAAAACCCTAATTAGACAAGATTAAGGGTAGGGATGACGAAAATGACCTAAATATTCGTCCAATGATACAAAACACCTATTGGATGCACAAGATTGGTTAAAAACCCTAATTGGACAAGATAAAGTGTAGGGAGGACGAAAATGACCTAAATGTTCATCCAATGACACAAAACACTTATTGGATGCACAAGATTGGTTAAAAACCCTAATTAGACAAGAATAAGTGTAGGGATGACGAAAATGACCTAAATATTCATCCAATGACACAAAACACCTATTGGATGCACAAGATTGGTTAAAAACCCTAATTGGACATGATTAAGTGTAAGGAGGACGAAAATGACCTAAATGTTCATCCAATGACACAAAACACCTATTGGATGCACAAGATTGGTTAAAAACCCTAATTGGACAAGAATTATCCTAGGGAGGACAAAAATGATCTAATTGTTCATCCAATTACACAAAAACACCAATTGGATACACAAGATTGGTGAAAAAACCTAATTAGATAAGGTTAAGTGTAGGGATGACGAAAATGACCTAAATATTCATCCAATGACACAAAACACCTATTGGATGCACAAGATTGGTTAAAAACCCTAATTGGACAAGATAAAGTGTAGGGAGGACGAAAATGACCTAAATGTTCATCCAATGACACAAAACACATATTGGATGCACAAGATTGGTTAAAAACCCTAATTGGATAAGAATTAGCCTAGGGAGGACGAAAATGACCTAAATGTACATCCAATGACACAAAACACCTATTGGATACACAAGATTGGTTAAAAACCCTAATTGGACAAGATTAAGTGTAGGGAGGACGAAAATGACCTAAATGTTCATCCAATGACACAAAACACGTATTGGATGCACTAGATTGGTTAAAAACCCTAATTGGAAAAGAATTATCCTAGGGAGGACGAAAATGACCTAATTGTTCATCCAATGACACAAACACACCTATTGGATGCACAAGATTGGTTAGAAACCCTAATTAGACAAGGTTAAGTGTAGGGAGGACGAAAATGACCTAAATGTTCATCCAATGACACAAAACACTTATTGGATGCACAAGATTGGTTAAAAACCCTAATTAGACAAGATTAAGTGTAGGGATGACGAAAATGACCTAAATATTCGTCCAATGATACAAAACACCTATTGGATGCACAAGATTGGTTAAAAACCCTAATTGGACAAGAATTATCCTAGGGAGGACGAAAATGACCTAATTGTTCATCCAATTACACAAAAACACCAACTGGATGCACAAGATTGGTTAGAAACCGTAATTTGACAAGATAAAGTGTTGGGAGGACGAAAATGACCTAAATGTTCATCCAATGACACAAACACACCTATTGGATGCCCAAGATTGGATAGAAACCCTAATTGGACAAGGTTAAGTTTAGGGAGGACGAAAATGACGTAAATATTCGTCCAATGATACAAAACACCTATTGGATGCACAAGATTGGTTCGAAACCCTAATTGGACAAGATAAAGTGTAGGGAGGACGAAAATGACCTAAATGTTCATCCAATGACACAAAACACTTATTGGATGCACAAGATTGGTTAAAAACCCTAATTAGACAAGATTAAGTGTAGGGAGGACGAAAATGACCTAAATGTTCATCCAATGACACAAAACACCTATTGGATGCACAAGATTGGTTAAAAACCCTAATTGGACAAGAATTAGCCTAGGGAGGACGAAAATGACCTAATTGTTCATCCAATGACACAAACACACCTATTGGATGCACAAGATTGGATAGAAACCCTAATTGGACAAGGTTAAGTTTAGGGAGGACGAAAATGACGTAATTATTCGTCCAATGATACAAAACACCTATTGGATGCACAAGATTGGTAAGAAACCCTAATTCGACAAGAATTAGCCTAGGGAAGACGAAAATGACCTAATTGTTCATCCAATGACACAAACACACCTATTGGATGCACAAGATTGGTTAAAAACCCTAATTGGATAAGAATTAGCCTAGGGAGGACGAAAATGACCTAAATGTTCATCCAATGACACAAAACACTTATTGGATGCACAAGATTGGTTAAAAACCCTAATTGGACAAGATAAAGTGTAGGGAGGACGAAAATGACCTAAATGTTCATCCAATGACACAAAACACTTATTGGATGCACAAGATTGGTTAAAAACCCTAATTAGACAACATTAAGTGTAGGGATGACGAAAATGACCTAAATATTCATCCAATGACACAAAACACCTATTGGATGCACAAGATTGGTTAAAAACCCTAATTGGACAAGATAAAGTGTAGGGAGGACGAAAATGACCTAAATGTTCATCCAATGACCCAAAACACCTATTGGATGCATAAGATTGGTTAAAAACCCAAATTGGACAAGATTAAGTGTAGGGAGAACGAAAATGACGTAAATATTCGTCCAATGATACAAAACACCTGTTGGATGCACAAGATTGGTTAAAAACCCTAATTGGACAAGAATTATCCTAGGGAGGACGAAAATGATCTAATTGTTCATCCAATTACACAAAAACACCAATTGGATACACAAGATTGGTTAAAAACCCTAATTAGACAAGATTAAGTGTAGGGATGACGAAAATGACCTAAATGTTCATCCAATGACACAAAACACCTATTGGATGCACAAGATTGGTTAAAAACCCTAATTGGACAAGATTAAGTGTAGGGAGGACGAAAATGACCTAAATGTTCATCCAATGACACAAAACAGCTATTGGATGCACAAGATTGGTTAAAAACCCTAATTGGACAAGAATTATCATAGGGAGGACGAAAATGACCTAATTGTTCATCCAATGACACAAAAACACCAATTGGATGCAGAAGAATAGTTAGAAACCCTAATTGGACAAGATAAAGTGTAGGGAGGACGAAAATGACGTAAATGTTCATCCAATGACCAAAAACACCTATTGGATGCATAAGATTGGTTAAAAACCCAAATTGGACAAGATTAAGTGTAGGGAGAACGAAAATGACGTAAATATTCGTCCAATGATACAAAACACCTATTGGATGCACAAGATTGGTTAAAAACCCTAATTGGACAAGGATTATCCTAGGGAGGACGAAAATGACCTAATTGTTCATCCAATTACACAAAAACACCAACTGGATGCACAAGATTGGTTAGAAACCGTAATTTGACAAGATAAAGTGTCGGGAGGACGAAAATGACCTAAATGATCATCCAATGACACAAAACACCTATTGGATGCACAAGATTGGTTAAAAACCCTAATTGGACAAGAATTAGCCTAGGGAGGACGAAATAGACCTAATTGTTCATCCAATGACACAAACACACCTATTGGATGCACAAGATTGGATAGAATCCCTAATTGGACAAGGTTAAGTTTAGGGAGGACGAAAATGACGTAAATATTCGTCCAATGATACAAAACACCTATTGGATGCACAAGATTGGTTAAAAACCCTAATTGGACAAGAATTATCCTAGGGAGGACGAAAATGACCTAATTGTTCATCCAATTACACAAAAACACCAACTGGATGCACAAGATTGGTTAGAAACCGTAATTTGACAAGATAAAATGTCGGGAGGACGAAAATGACCTAAATGATCATCCAATGACACAAAACACCTATTGGATGCACAAGATTGGTTAAAAACCCTAATTGGACAAGAATTAGCCTAGGGAGGACGAAAATGACCTAATTGTTCATCCAATGACACAAACACACCTATTGGATGCACAAGATTGGATAGAAACCCATATTGGACAAGGTTAAGTTTAGGGAGGACGAAAATGACGTAAATATTCGTCCAATGATACAAAACACCTATTGGATGCACAAGATTGGTTAGAAATCCTAATTGGACAAGATAAAGTGTAGGGAGGACGAAAATGACCTAAATGTTCATCCAATGACACAAAACACTTATTGGATGCACAAGATTGGTTAAAAACCCTAATTAGACAAGATTAAGTGTAGGGATGACGAAAATGACCTAAGTATTCGTCCAATGATACAAAACACCTATTGGATGCACAAGATTGGTTAAAAACCCTAATTGGACAAGATAAAGTGTAGGGAGGACGAAAATGACCTAAATGTTCATCCAATGACACAAAACACTTATTGGATGCACAAGATTGGTTAAAAACCCTAATTAGACAAGATTAAGGGTAGGGATGACGAAAATGACCTAAATATTCGTCCAATGACACAAAACACCTATTGGATGCACAAGATTGGTTAAAAACCCTAATTGGACAAGATAAAGTGTAGGGAGGACGAAAATGACCTAAATGTTCATCCAATGACACAAAACACCTATTGGATGCACAAGATTGGTTAAAAACCCTAATTGGACAAGAATTAGCCTAGGGAGGACAAAAATGACCTAATTGTTCATCCAATGACACAAAACACCTATTGGATGCACACGATTGGTTAGAAACCCTAATTGAATAAGAATTAGCCTAGGGAGGACGAAAATGACCTAATTGTTCATCCAATGACACAAAAACGCGTATTGGATGCACAAGAATGTTTAGAAACACTAATTGGACAACATTAAGTTTAGGGAGGACGGAAATGACGTAAATGTTCATGCAATGACACAAAACACCTATTGGATACACAAGATTGGTTAAAAACCCTAATTGGACAAGAATTAGTCTAGGGAGGACGAAAATGACCTAATTGTTCATCCAATGACACAAAAACACCTATTGGATGCACAAGATTGGTTAGAAACCCTAATTGGACAAGATTAAGTTCAGGCAGAACGAAAATGACCTAAATGTTCATCCAATGACACAAAAACACCTATTGGATGCACAAGATTGGTTAGAAACCCTAATTGGACAAGATTAAGTTTAGGCAGAACGAAAATGACCTAAATGTTCATCCAATGACACAAAAACACCTATTGGATGCACAAGATTGGTTAGAAACCCTAATTGGACAAGATTAAGTTTAGGGAGGACGAAAATGACCTAAATGTTCATCCAATGACACAAAACACCTATTTGATGCACAAGATTGGTTAAAAACCCTAATTGGACAATAATAAGCCTAGCGAGGACGAAAATGACCTACTTGTTCATCCAATGACACAAAACACCTATTGGATGCACAAGATTGGTTAGAAACCCTAATTGGACAAGAATAAGCCTAGGGAGGACGAAAATGACCTAAATGTTCATCCAAAGACACAAAAACACCTATTGGATGCACAAGATTGGTTAGAAATCCTAATTGGACAAGATTAAGTTTAGGGGGGACGAAAATGACCTAAATGTTCATCCAATGACACAAAACACCTATTGGATGCACAAGATTGGTTAAAAACCCTAATTGGACAAGAATAAGCCTAGCGAGGACGAAAATGACCTAATTGTTCATCCAATGACACAAAAACACCTATTGGATGCACAAGATTGGTTAGAAACCCTAATTGGACAAGATTAAGTTTAGGGGGGACGAAAATGACCTAAATGTTCATCCAATGACACAAAACACCTATTGGATGCACAAGTTTGGTTAAAAACCCTAATTGGACAAGAATTAGCCTTGGGAGGGCGAAAATGACCTAAATGTTCATCCAATGACACAAAAACACCTATTGGATGCACAAGATTGGTTAGAAACCCTAATTGGACAAGATTAAGTTTAGGGAGGACGAAAATGACCTAAATGTTCATCCAATGACACAAAACACCTATTGGATGCACAAGATTGGTTAAAAACCCTAATTGGACAAGAATTAACCTAGGGAGGAAGAAAATGACCTAATTGTTCATCCAATGACACAAAAACACCTATCGGATGCACAAGATTGGGTAGAAACCCTAATTGAACAAGATTAAGTGCAGGGAAGACGAAAATGACCTAAATGTTCATCCAATGACACAAAACACCTATTGGATGCACAAGATTGGTTAAAAACCCTAATTGGACAAGATTAAGTTTAGGGAGGACGAAAATGACCTAAATGTTCATCCAATGACACAAAACACCTATTGGATACACAAGATTGGTTAAAAACCCTAATTGGATAAGAATTAGCCTAAGGAGGACGAAAATGACCTAAATGTTCATCCAATGACACAAAACACCTATTGGATGCACAAGATTGGTTAAAAACCCTAATTGGATAAGAATTATCATAGGGAGGACGAAAATGACCTAATTGTTCATCCAATGACACAAAAACACCAATTGGATGCACAACATTGGTTAGAAACCCTAATTGGAAAAGATAAAGTGTAGGGAGGACGAAAATGACCTAAAATGTTCATCCAATGACACAAAACACCTATTGGATGCACAAGAATGGTTAAGAACCCTAATTGGACAAGATTAAGTTTACGGAGGACGAAAATGACCTAAATGTTCATCCAATGACACAAAACATCTATTGGATGCACAAGATTGGTTAAAAACCCTAATTGGATAAGAATTAGACTAAGGAGGACGAAAATGACCTAAATGCTCATCCAATGACACAAAACACCTATTGGATGCACAAGATTGGTTAAAAACCCTAATTGGACAAGAATTATCATAGGGAGGACGAAAATGACCTAATTGTTCATCCAATGACACAAAAACACCAATTGGATGCAGAAGAATTGTCAGAAACCCTAATTGGACAAGATAAAGTGTAGGGAGGACAAAAATGACCTAAATGTTCATCCAATGACCCAAAACACCTATTGGATGCATAAGATTGGTTAAAAACCCAAATTGGACAAGATTAAGTGTAGGGAGAACGAAAATGACGTAAATATTCGTCCAATGATACAAAACACCTATTGGATGCACAAGAATGGTTAAAAACCCTAATTGGACAAGAATTATCCTAGGGAGGACGAAAATGACCTAATTGTTCATCCAATTACACAAAAACACCAACTGGATGCACAAGATTGGTTAGAAACCGTAATTTGACAAGATAAAGTGTCGGGAGGACGAAAATGACCTAAATGATCATCCAATGACACAAAACACCTATTGGATGCACAAGATTGGTTAAAAACCCTAATTGGACAAGAATTAGCCTAGGGAGGACGAAAATGACCTAATTGTTCATCCAATGGCACAAACACACCTATTGGATGCACAAGATTGGATAGAAACCCTAATTGGACAAGGTTAAGTTTAGGGAGGACGAAAATGACGTAAATATTAGTCCAATGATACAAAACACCTATTGGATGCACAAGATTGGTTAAAAACCCTAATTGGACAAGAATTATCCTAGGGAGGACAAAAATGATCTAATTGTTCATCCAATTACACAAAAACACCAGTTGGATGCACAAGATTGGTTAAAAACCCTAATTAGACAAGATTAAGTGTAGTGATGACGAAAATGACCTAAATATTCATCCAATGACACAAAACACCTATTGGATGCACAAGATTGGTTAAAAACCCTAATTGGACAAGATTAAGTGTAGGGAGGACGAAAATGACCTAAATGTTCATCCAATGACACAAAACACCTATTGGATGCACAAGATTGTTTAAAAACCCTAATTGGACAAGAATTATCATAGGGAGGACGAAAATGACCTAATTGTTCATCCAATGACACAAAAACACCAATTGGATGCACAAGAATTGTTAGAAACCCTAATTGGACAAGATAAAGTGTAGGGAGGACGAAAATGACCTAAATGATCATCCAATGACACAAAACACCTATTGGATGCACAAGATTGGTTAAAAACCCTAATAGGACAAGAATTAGCCTAGGGAGGACGAAAATGACCTAATTGTTCATCCAATGACACAAACACACCTATTGGATGCACAAGATTGGATAGAAACCCTAATTGGACAAGGTTAAGTTTAGGGAGGACGAAAATGACGTAAATATTCGTCCAATGATACAAAACACCTATTGGATGCACAAGATTGGTTAAAAATCCTAATTGGACAAGATTAAGTGTAGGGATGACGAAAATGACCTAAATATTCATCCAATGACACAAAACACCTATTGGATGCACAAGATTGGTTAAAAACCCTAATTGGACAAGATAAAGTGTAGGGAGGACGAAAATGACCTAAATGTTCATCCAATGTCACAAAACACTTATTGGATGCACAAGATTGGTTAAAAACCCTAATTAGACAAGATTAAGTGTAGGGATGACGAAAATGACCTAAATATTCATCCAATGACACAAAACACCTATTGGATGCACAAGATTGGTTAAAAACCCTAATTGGACAAGATTAAGTGTAGGGAGGACGAAAATGACCTAAATGTTCATCCAATGACACAAAACACCTATTGGATGCACAAGATTGGTTAAAAACCCTAATTGGATAAGAATTATCCTAGGGAGAACGAAAATGACCTAATTGTTCATCCAATGACACAAACACACCTATTGGATGCACAAGATTGGTTAGAAACCCTAATTCGACAAGGTTAAGTTTAGGGAGGACGAAAATGATGTAAATATTCGTCCAATGATACAAAACACCTATTGGATGCACAAGATTGGTTAAAAACCCTAATTCGACAAGAATTAGCCTAGGGAAGACGAAAATGACCTAATTGTTCATCCAATGACACAAACACACCTATTGGATGCACAAGATTGGTTAAAAACCCTAATTGGATAAGAATTAGCCTAGGGAGGACGAAAATGACCTAAATGTACATCCAATGACACAAAACACCTATTGGATACACAAGATTGGTTAAAAACCCTAATTGGACAAGATTAAGTGTAGGGAGGACGAAAATGACCTAAATGTTCATCCAATGACACAAAACACGTATTGGATGCACAAGATTGGTTAAAAACCCTAATTGGAAAAGAATTATCCTAGGGAGGACGAAAATGACCTAATTGTTCATCCAATGATACAAACACACCTATTGGATGCACAAGATTGGTTAGAAACCCTAATTAGACAAGGTTAAGTGTAGGGAGGACGAAAATGACCTAAATGTTCATCCAATGACACAAAACACTTATTGGATGCACAAGATTGGTTAAAAACCCTAATTAGACAAGATTAAGTGTAGGGATGACGAAAATGACCTAAATATTCGTCCAATGATACAAAACACCTATTGGATGCACAAGATTGGTTAAAAACCCTAATTGGACAAGAATTATTCTAGGGAGGACGAAAATGACCTAATTGTTCATCCAATTACACAAAAACACCAACTGGATGCACAAGATTGGTTAGAAACCGTAATTTGACAAGATAAAGTGTCGGGAGGACGAAAATGACCTAAATGTTCATCCAATGACACAAACACACCTATTGGATGCACAAAATTGGTTAAAAACCCTAATTGGACAAGATTAAGTGTAGGGAGGACGAAAATGACCTAAATGTTCATCCAATGACACAAAACACCTATTGGATGCACAAGATTGGTTAAAAACCCTAATTGGACAAGAATTATAATAGGGAGGACGAAAATGACCTAATTGTTCATCCAACGACACAAACACAACTATTGGATGCACAAGATTGGTTAAAAACCCGAATTGGATAAGAATTAGCCTAGGGAGGACGAAAAAGACCTAAGTGTCAATCCAATGACACAAAACTCCTATTGGATGCACAAGATTAGTTAGAAACCGTAATTTGACAAGATAAAGTGTCGGGAGGACGAAAATGACCTAAATGATCATCCAATGACACAAAACACCTATTGGATGCACAAGATTGGTTAAAAACCCTAATTGGACAAGAATTAGCCTAGGGAGGACGAAAATGACCTAATTGTTCATCCAATGGCACAAACACACCTATTGGATGCACAAGATTGGATAGAAACCCTAATTGGACAAGGTTAAGTTTAGGGAGGACGAAAATGACGTAAATATTAGTCCAATGATACAAAACACCTATTGGATGCACAAGAATGGTTAAAAACCCTAATTGGACAAGAATTATCCTAGGGAGGACGAAAATGACCTAATTGTTCATCCAATTACACAAAAACACCAATTGGATGCACAAGATTGGTTAGAAACCGTAATTTGACAAGATAAAGTGTCGGGAGGACGAAAATGACCTAAATGATCATCCAATGACACAAAACACCTATTGGATGCACAAGATTGGTTAAAAACCCTAATTGGACAAGAATTAGCCTAGGGAGGACGAAAATGACCTAATTGTTCATCCAATGGCACAAACACACCTATTGGATGCACAAGATTGGATAGAAACCCTAATTGGACAAGGTTAAGTTTAGGGAGGACGAAAATGACGTAAATATTAGTCCAATGATACAAAACACCTATTGGATGCACAAGATTGGTTAAAAACCCTAATTGGACAAGAATTATCCTAGGGAGGACGGAAATGATCTAATTGTTCATCCAATTACACAAAAACACCAGTTGGATGCACAAGATTGGTTAAAAACCCTAATTAGACAAGATTAAGTGTAGTGATGACGAAAATGACCTAAATATTCATCCAATGACACAAAACACCTATTGGATGCACAAGATTGGTTAAAAACCCTAATTGGACAAGAATTATCATAGGGAGGACGAAAATGACCTAATTGTTCATCCAATGACACAAAAACACCAATTGGATGCAGAAGAATTGTCAGAAACCCTAATTGGACAAGATAAAGTGTAGGGAGGACAAAAATGACCTAAATGTTCATCCAATGACCCAAAACACCTATTGAATGCATAAGATTGGTTAAAAACCCAAATTGGACAAGATTAAGTGTAGGGAGAACGAAAATGACGTAAATATTCGTCCAATGATACAAAACACCTATTGGATGCACAAGAATGGTTAAAAACCCTAATTGGACAAGAATTATCCTAGGGAGGACGAAAATGACCTAATTGTTCATCCAATTACACAAAAACACCAATTGGATGCACAAGATTGGTTAGAAACCGTAATTTGACAAGATAAAGTGTCGGGAGGACGAAAATGACCTAAATGATCATCCAATGACACAAAACACCTATTGGATGCACAAGATTGGTGAAAAACCCTAATTGGACAAGAATTAGCCTAGGGAGGACGAAAATGACCTAATTGTTCATCCAATGACACAAACACACCTATTGGATGCACAAGATTGGATAGAAACCCTAATTGGACAAGGTTAAGTTTAGGGAGGACGAAAATGACGTAAATATTCGTCCAATGATACAAAACACCTATTGGATGCACAAGATTGGTTAAAAACCCTAATTGGACAAGGATTATCCTAGGGAGGACGAAAATGACGTAATTGTTCATCCAATTACACAAAAACACCAACTGGATGCACAAGATTGGTTAGAAACCGTAATTTGACAAGATAAAGTGTCGGGAGGACGAAAATGACCTAAATGATCATCCAATGACACAAAACACCTATTGGATGCACAAGATTGGTGAAAAACCCTAATTGGACAAGAATTAGCCTAGGGAGGACGAAAATGACCTAATTGTTCATCCAATGACACAAACACACCAATTGGATGCACAAGATTGGATAGAAACCCTAATTGGACAAGGTTAAGTTTAGGGAGGACGAAAATGACGTAAATATTCGTCCAATGATACAAAACACCTATTGGATGCACAAGATTGGTTAAAAACCCTAATTGGACTAGAATTATCCTAGGGAGGACGAAAATGATCTAATTGTTCGTCCAATTACACAAAAACACCAATTGGATGCACAAGATTGGTTAAAAACCCTAATTAGACAAGATTAAGTGTAGGGATGACGAAAATGACCTAAATATTCATCCAATGACACAAAACACCTATTGGATGCACAAGATTGGTTAAAAACCCTAATTGGACAAGAATTATTCTAGGGAGGACGAAAATGACCTAATTGTTCATCCAATGACACAAAACACCTATTGGATGCACAAGATTGGTTAAAAACCCTAATTGGACAAGAATTATCATAGGGAGGACGAAAATGACCTAATTGTTCATCCAATGACACAAAAACACCAATTGGATGCAGAAGAATAGTTAGAAACCCTAATTGGACAAGATAAAGTGTAGGGAGGACGAAAATGACGTAAATGTTCATCCAATGACCAAAAACACCTATTGGATGCATAAGATTGGTTAAAAACCCAAATTGGACAAGATTAAGTGTAGGGAGAACGAAAATGACGTAAATATTCGTCCAATGATACAAAACACCTATTGGATGCACAAGATTGGTTAAAAACCCTAATTGGACAAGGATTATCCTAGGGAGGACGAAAATGACCTAATTGTTCATCCAATTACACAAAAACACCAACTGGATGCACAAGATTGGTTAGAAACCGTAATTTGACAAGATAAAGTGTCGGGAGGACGAAAATGACCTAAATGATCATCCAATGACACAAAACACCTATTGGATGCACAAGATTGGTTAAAAACCCTAATTGGACAAGAATTAGCCTAGGGAGGACGAAAATGACCTAATTGTTCATCCAATGACACAAACACACCTATTGGATGCACAAGATTGGATAGAAACCATAATTGGACAAGGTTAAGTTTAGGGAGGACGAAAATGACGTAAATATTCGTCCAATGATACAAAACACCTATTGGATGCACAAGATTGGTTAAAAACCCTAATTGGACAAGAATTATCCTAGGGAGGACGAAAATGATCTAATTGTTCATCCAATTACACAAAAACACCAATTGGATACACAAGATTGGTTAAAAACCCTAATTAGACAAAATTAAGTGTAGGGATGACGAAAATGACCTAAATATTCATCCAATGACACAAAACACCTATTGGATGCACAAGTTTGGTTAAAAACCCTAATTGGACAAGATTAAGTGTAGGAAGGACGAAAATGACCTAAATGTTCATCCAATGACACAAAACACCTATTGGATGCACAAGATTGGTTAAAAACCCTAATTGGACAAGAATTAGCCTAGGGAGGACGAAAATGACCTAAATGTTCATCCAACGACACAAAAACACCTAATGGATGCACAAGATTGGTTAAAAACCCTAATTGGACAAGATTAAGTGTAGGGAGGACGAAAATGACCTAAATGTTCATCCAATGACACAAAACACCTATTGGATGCACAAGATTGGTTAAAAACCCTAATTGGACAAGAATTAGCCTAGGGAGAACGAAAATGACCTAAATGTTCATCCAATGACACAAAAACACCTATTGGATGCACAAGATTGGTGAAAAACCCTAATTGGACAAGAATAAGCCTAGGGAGAACGAAAATGACCTAAATTTTCATCCATTGACACAAAACATCTATTGGATGCACAAGATTGGTTAAAAACCCTAATTGGACAAGAATTAGCCTAGGGAGGACGAAAATGACCTAAATGTTCATCCAATGACACAAAACACCTATTGGATGCACAAGATTGGTTAAAAACCCTAATTGGACAAGAATTATCCTAGGGAGAACGAAAATGACCTAATTGTTCATCCAATGACACAAACACACCTATTGGATGCACAAGATTGGTTAGAAACCCTAATTGGACAAGGTTAAGTTTAGGGAGGACGAAAATGACGTAAATATTCGTCCAATGATACAAAACACCTATTGGATGCACAAGATTGGTTAAAAACCCTAATTCGACAAGAATTAGCCTAGGGTAGACGAAAATGACCTAATTGTTCATCCAATGACAGAAAAACACCAATTGGATGCACAAGATTGGTTAAAAACCCTAATTGGATAAGAATTAGCCCCGGGAGGACGAAAATGACCTAAATGTTCATCCAATGACACAAAACACCTATTGGATGCACAAGATTGGTTAAAAACCCTAATTGGACAAGATTAAGTGTAGGGAGGACGAAAATGACCTAAATGTTCATCCAATGACACAAAACATCTATTGGATGCACAACATTGGTTAGAAACCCTAATTGGACAAGATTAAGTTTAGGGAGGACGAAAATGACCTAATTGTTCATCCAATGACACAAAACACCTATTGGATGCACAAGATTTGTTAAAAACCCTAAATGGACAAGATTAAGTGTAGGGAGGACAAAAATGACCTAATGTTCATCCAATGACACAAAAGCACCTAATGGATGCACAAGATTGGATAAAAACCCTAATTGGACAAGAATTAGCCTAGGGAGGACGAAAATGACCTAAATGTTCATCCAATGACACAAAACACCTATTGGATGCACAACATTGGTTAGAAACCCTAATTGGACAAGATTAAGTTTAGGGAGGACGAAAATGACCTAATTGTTCGTCCAATGATACAAAACACCTATTGGATGCACAAGATTGGTTAAAAACCCTAATTGGACAAGATTAAGTGTAGGGAGGACGAAAATGACCTAATTGTTCATCCAATGACACAAAACACCTATTGGATGCACAAGATTGGTTAAAAACCCTAATTGGTCAAGAATTAGCCTAGGGAGGACGAAAATGACCTAATTGTTCATCCAATGACACAAAACACCTATTGGATGCACAAGATTGGTTAGAAACATTAATTGGACAAGAATTAGCCTAGGGAGGACGAAAATGACCTAATTGTTCATCCAATGACACAAAAACACCTATTGGATGCACAAGATAGGTTAGAAACCCTAATTGGACAAGATTAAGTTTAGGGAGGATGAAAATGACGTAAATGTTCATCCAATGACACAAAACACCTATTGGATGCACAAGATTGGTTAAAAACCCTAATTGGACAAGATTAAGTGTAGGGAGGACGAAAATGACCTAAATGTTCATCCAATGACACAAAACACCTATTGGATGCACAAGATTGGTTAAAAACCCTAATTGGACAAGAATTAGCCTAGGGAGGACGAAAATGACCTAATTGTTCATCCAATGACACAAAACACCTATTGGATGCACAAGATTGGTCAAAAACCCTAATTGGACAAGATTAAGTGTAGGGAGGACGAATATGACCTAAGTATTCATCCAATGACACAAAACACCTATTGGATGCACAAGATTGGTCAAAAACCCTAATTGGACAAGATTAAGTGTAGGGAGGACGAATATGACCTAAATGTTCATCCAATGACACAAAACACCTATTGGATACCCAAGATTGGTCAAAAACCCTAATTGGACAAGATTAAGTGTAGGGAGGACAAAAATGACCTAAATATTCATCCAATGACACAAAACACCTATTGGATGTACAAGATTGGTTAAAAACCCTAATTGGACAAGATTAAGTGTAGGGAGGACGAAAATGACCTAAATGTTCATCCAATGACACAAAACACCTATTGGATGCACAAGATTGGTTAAAAACCCTAATTGGACAAGATTAAGTGTAGTGGGGACAAAAATGACCTAAATGTTCATTCGATGACACAAAACACCTATTGGATGCACAAGATTGGTTAAAAACCCTAATTGGACAAGATTAAGTGTAGGGAGGACGAAAATGACCTAAATATTCATCCAATGACACAAAACACCTATTGGATGCACAAGATTGTTTAAAAATCCTAATTGGACAAGAATTTGTGTAGGGAGGACGAAACTGACCTAAATGTTCATCCAATGACACATAACACCTATTCGATGCGCAAGATTGGTTAAATACCCTAATTGGATAAGGATTAGCCTAGGGAGGACGAAAATGACCTAAATGTTCATCCAATGACACAAAACACCTATTGGATGCACAAGATTGGTTAAAAACCCTAATTGGACAAGATTAAATGTAGGGAGGACGAAAATGACCTAAATGTTCATCCAACGACACAAACACAACTATTGGATGCACAAGATTGGTTAAAAACCCTAATTGGATAAGAATTAGCCTAAGGAGGACGAAAATGACCTAAGTGTTAATCCAATGACACAAAACTCCTATTGGATGCACAAGATTTGTTAAAAATCCTAATTGGACAAGAATTATCCTAGGGAGGACGAAAATGACCTAATTGTTCATCCAATGACACAAAAACACCAATTGGATGCACAAGGTTGGTTAGAAACCTTAATTGGACAAGATAAAGTGTAGGGAGGACGAAAATGACCTAAATGTTCATCCAATGACATAAAACACCTATTGGATGCACAAGATTGGTTAAAAACCCAAATTGGACAAGATTAAGTGTAGGGAGGACGAAAATGACCTAAATATTCATCCAATGACACAAAACTCCTATTCGATGCACAAGATTGGTTAAAAACCCTAATTGGACAAGAATTAGCCTAGGGAGGACGAAAATGACCTAAATGTTCATCCAATGACACAAAACACCTATTGGATGCACAAGATTGGTTAAAAACCCTAATTGGACAAGATTAAGTGTAGGGAGGACGAGAATGACCTAAATATTCATCCAATGACACAAAACACCTACTGGATGCACAAGATTGGTTAAAAACCCTAATTGGACAAGATTAAGTGTAGGGAGGACGAAAATGACCTAAATGTTCATCCAACGACACAAACACAACTATTGGTTGCTTAAGATTGGTTAGATACCCTAATTGGACAAGAATAAGCCTAGGGAGGATAGAACTGACCTAAATGTTCATCCAATGACACAAAACACCTATTGGATGCACAAGATTGGTTAAAAACCCTAATTGGACAAGAATTATCCTAGGGAGAACGAAAATGACCTAATTGTTCATCCAATGACACAAACACACCTATTGGATGCACAAGATTGGTTAGAAACCCTAATTGGACAACGTTAAGTTTAGGGAGGACTAAAATGACGTAAATATTCGTCCAATGATACAAAACACCTATTGGATGCACAAGATTGGTTAAAAACCCTAATTCGACAAGAATTAGCCTAGGGAAGACGAAAATGACCTAATTGTTCATCCAATGACAGAAAAACACAAATTGGATGCACAAGATTGGTTAAAAACCCTAATTAGACAAGATTAAGTGTAGGGATGACGAAAATGACCTAAATATTCATCCAATGACACAAAACACCTATTGGATGCACAAGATTGGTTAAAAACCCTAATTGGACAAGAATTATCATAGGGAGGACGAAAATGACCTAATTGTTCATCCAATGACACAAAAACACCAATTGGATGCAGAAGAATTGTCAGAAACCCTAATTGGACAAGATAAAGTGTAGGGAGGACAAAAATGACCTAAATGTTCATCCAATGACCCAAAACACCTATTGGATGCATAAGATTGGTTAAAAACCCAAATTGGACAAGATTAAGTGTAGGGAGAACGAAAATGACGTAAATATTCGTCCAATGATACAAAACACCTATTGGATGCACAAGAATGGTTAAAAACCCTAATTGGACAAGAATTATCCTAGGGAGGACGAAAATGACCTAATTGTTCATCCAATTACACAAAAACACCAATTGGATGCACAAGATTGGTTAGAAATCGTAATTTGACAAGATAAAGTGTCGGGAGGACGAAAATGACCTAAATGATCATCCAATGACACAAAACACCTATTGGATGCACAAGATTGGTTAAAAACCCTAATTGGACAAGAATTAGCCTAGGGAGGACGAAAATGACCTAATTGTTCATCCAATGGCACAAACACACCTATTGGATGCACAAGATTGGATAGAAACCCTAATTGGACAAGGTTAAGTTTAGGGAGGACGAAAATGACGTAAATATTAGTCCAATGATACAAAACACCTATTGGATGCACAAGATTGGTTAAAAACCCTAATTGGACAAGAATTATCCTAGGGAGGACGAAAATGATCTAATTGTTCATCCAATTACACAAAAACACCAGTTGGATGCACAAGATTGGTTAAAAACCCTAATTAGACAAGATTAAGTGTAGTGATGACGAAAATGACCTAAATATTCATCCAATGACACAAAACACCTATTGGATGCACAAGATTGGTTAAAAACCCTAATTGGACAAGATTAAGTGTAGGGAGGACGAAAATGACGTAAATGTTCATCCAATGACCAAAAACACCTATTGGATGCATAAGATTGGTTAAAAACCCAAATTGGACAAGATTAAGTGTAGGGAGAACGAAAATGACGTAAATATTCGTCCAATGATACAAAACACCTATTGGATGCACAAGATTGGTTAAAAACCCTAATTGGACAAGGATTATCCTAGGGAGGACGAAAATGACCTAATTGTTCATCCAATTACACAAAAACACCAACTGGATGCACAAGATTGGTTAGAAACCCTAATTGGACAAGGTTAAGTTTAGGGAGGACGAAAATGACGTAAATATTCGTCCAATGATACAAAACACCTATTGGATGCACAAGATTGGTTAAAAACCCTAATTCGACAAGAATTAGCCTAGGGAAGACGAAAATGACCTAATTGTTCATCCAATGACACAAACACACCTATTGGATGCACAAGATTGGTTAAAAACCCTAATTGGACAAGATAAAGTGTAGGGAGGACGAAAATGACCTAAATGTTCATCCAATGACACAAAACACTTATTGGATGCACAAGATTGGTTAAAAACCCTAATTAGACAAGATTAAGTGTAGGGATGACGAAAATGACCTAAATATTCATCCAATGACACAAAACACCTATTGGATGCACAAGATTGGTTAAAAACCCTAATTGGACAAGATAAAGTGTAGGGCTGACGAAAATGACCTAAATATTCATCCAATGACACAAAACACCTATTGGATGCACAAGATTGGTTAAAAACCCTAATTGGACAAGATTAAGTGTAGGGAGGACGAAAATGATCTAAATGTTCATCCAATGACACAAAACACCTATTGGATGCACAAGATTGGTTAAAAACCCTAATTGGACAAGAATTATCCTAGGGAGGACGAAAATGACCTAATTGTTCATCCAATGACACAAACACACCTATTGGATGCACAAGATTGGTTTGAAACCCTAATTGGACAAGGTTAAGTTTAGGGAGGACGAAAATGACGTAAATATTCGTCCAATGATACAAAACACCTATTGGATGCACAAGATTAGTTAGAAACCCTAATTGGACAAGAATTATCATAGGGAGGACGAAAATGACCTAATTGTTCATCCAATGACACAAAAACACCAATTGGATGCACAAGAATTGTTAGAAACCCTAATTGGACAAGATAAAGTGTAGGGAGGACGAAAATGACCTAAATGATCATCCAATGACACAAAACACCTATTGGATGCACAAGATTGGTTAAAAACCCTAATTGGACAAGAATTAGCCTAGGGAGGACGAAAATGACCTAATTGTTCATTCAATGACACAAACACACCTATTGGATGCACAAGATTGGATAGAAACCCTAATTGGACAAGGTTAAGTTTAGGGAGGACGAAAATGACGTAAATATTCATCCAATGATGCAAAACACCTATTGGATGCACAAGATTGGTTAAAAACCCTAATTGGACAAGTTTAAGTGTAGGTATGACGAAAATGACCTAAATATTCATCCAATGACACAAAACACCTATTGGATGCACAAGATTGGTTAAAACCCATAATTGGACAAGATAAAGTGTAGGGAGGACGAAAATGACCTAAATGTTCATCCAATGACACAAAACACTTATTGGATGCACAAGATTGGTTAAAAACCCTAATTAGACAAGATTAAGTGTAGGGATGACGAAAATGACCTAAATATTCATCCAATGACACAAAACACCTATTGGATGCACAAGATTGGTTAAAAACCCTAATTGGACAAGATAAAGTGTAGGGAGGACGAAAATGACCTTAATGTTCATCCAATGAAACAAAACACTTATTGGATGCACAAGATTGGTTAAAAACCCTAATTAGACAAGATTAAGTGTAGGAATGACGAAAATGACCTAAATATTCATCCAATGACACAAAACACCTATTGGATGCACAAGATTGGTTAAAAACCCTAATTGGACAAGATTAAGTATAGGGAGGACGAAAATGACCTAAATGTTCATCCAATGACACAAAACGCCTATTGGATTCACAAGATTGGTTAAAAACCCTAATTGGACAAGATTAAGTGTAGGGAGGACGAAAATGATCTAATTGTTCATCCAATGACACAAACACACCTATTGGATGCACAAGATTGGTTAAAAACCCTAATTGGATAAGAATTAGCCTAGGGAGGACGAAAATGACCTAAATGTTCATCCATTGACACAAAACACTTATTGGATGCACAAGATTGGTTAAAAACCCTAATTAGACAAGATTAAGTGTAGGAATGACGAAAATGACCTAAATATTCATCCAATGACACAAAACACCTATTGGATGCACAAGATTGGTTAAAAACCCTAATTGGACAAGATTAAGTATAGGGAGGACGAAAATGACCTAAATGTTCATCCAATGACACAAAACACTTATTGGATGCACAAGATTGGTTAAAAACCCTAATTAGACAAGATTAAGTGTAGGGATGACGAAAATGACCTAAATATTCGTCCAATGATACAAAACACCTATTGGATGCACAAGATTGGTTAAAAACCCTAATTGGACAAGAATTATCCTAGGGAGGACGAAAATGACCTAATTGTTCATCCAATTACACAAAAACACCAACTGGATGCACAAGATTGGTTAGAAACCGTAATTTGACAAGATAAAGTGTTGGGAGGACGAAAATGACCTAAATGTTCATCCAATGACACAAACACACCTATTGGATGCCCAAGATTGGATAGAAACCCTAATTGGACAAGGTTAAGTTTAGGGAGGACGAAAATGACGTAAATATTCGTCCAATGATACAAAACACCTATTGGATGCACAAGATTGGTTCGAAACCCTAATTGGACAAGATAAAGTGTAGGGAGGACGAAAATGACCTAAATGTTCATCCAATGACACAAAACACTTATTGGATGCACAAGATTGGTTAAAAACCCTAATTAGACAAGATTAAGTGTAGGGAGGACGAAAATGACCTAAATGTTCATCCAATGACACAAAACACCTATTGGATGCACAAGATTGGTTAAAAACCCTAATTGGACAAGAATTAGCCTAGGGAGGACGAAAATGACCTAATTGTTCATCCAATGACACAAACACACCTATTGGATGCACAAGATTGGATAGAAACCCTAATTGGACAAGGTTAAGTTTAGGGAGGACGAAAATGACGTAATTATTCGTCCAATGATACAAAACACCTATTGGATGCACAAGATTGGTAAGAAACCCTAATTCGACAAGAATTAGCCTAGGGAAGACGAAAATGACCTAATTGTTCATCCAATGACACAAACACACCTATTGGATGCACAAGATTGGTTAAAAACCCTAATTGGATAAGAATTAGCCTAGGGAGGACGAAAATGACCTAAATGTTCATCCAATGACACAAAACACTTATTGGATGCACAAGATTGGTTAAAAACCCTAATTAGACAAGATTAAGTGTAGGGATGACGAAAATGACCTAAATATTCATCCAATGACACAAAACACCTATTGGATGCACAAGATTGGTTAGAAACCCTAATTGGACAAGATAAAGTGTAGGGAGGACGAAAATGACCTAAATGTTCATCCAATGACACAAAACACGTATTGAATGCACAAGATTGGTTAAAAACCCTAATTAGACAAGATTAAGTGTAGGGATGACGAAAATGACCTAAATATTCATCCAATGACACAAAACACCTATTGGATGCACAAGATTGGTTAAAAACCCTAATTGGACAAGATTAAGTGTAGGGAGGACGAAAATGATCTAAATGTTCATCCAATGACACAAAACACCTATTGGATGCACAAGATTGGTTAAAAACCCTAATTGGACAAGAATTATCCTAGGGAGGACGAAAATGACCTAATTGTTCATCCAATGACACAAACACACCTATTGGATGCACAAGATTGGTTAGAAACCCTAATTGGAAAAGGTTAAGTTTAGGGAGGACGAAAATGACGTAAATATTCGTCTAATGATACAAAACACCTATTGGATTCACAAGATTGGTTAGAAACCCTAATTGGACAAGATAAAGTGTAGGGAGGACGAAAATGACCTAAATGTTCATGCAATGACACAAAACACTTATTGAATGCACAAGATTGGTTAAAAACCCTAATTAGACAAGATTAAGTGTAGGGATGACGAAAATGACCTAAATATTCATCCAATGACACAAAACACCTATTGGATGCACAAGATTGGTTAAAAGCCCTAATTGGACAAGATAAAGTGTAGGGAGGACGAAAATGACCTAAATGTTCATCCAATGAAACAAAACACTTATTGGATACACAAGATTGGTTAAAAACCCTAATTAGACAAGATTAAGTGTAGGGATGACGAAAATGACCTAAATATTCATCCAATGACACAAAACACCTATTGGATGCACAAGATTGGTTAAAAACCCTAATTGGACAAGATTAAGTGTAGGGAGGACGAAAATGACCTAATTGTTCATCCAATGACACAAAAACACCTATTGGATGCACAAGATTGGTTAGAAACCCTAATTGGACAAGATTAAGTTTAGGGAGGACGAAAATGACGTAAATGTTCATCCAATGACACAAAACACCCATTGGATGCACAAGATTGGTTAAAAACCCTAATTGGACAAGATTAAGTGTAGGGAGGACGAAAATGACCTAAATGTTCATCCAATGACACAAAACACCTATTGGATGCACAAGATTGGTTAAAAACCCTAATTGGACAAGAATTATCCTAGGGAGAACGAAAATGACCTAATTGTTCATCCAATGACACAAAAACACCTATTGGATGCACAAGATTGGTTAGAAACCCTAATTGGACAAGGTTAAGTTTAGGGAGGACGAAAATGACGTAAATATTCGTCCAATGATACAAAACACCTATTGGATGCACAAGATTGGTTAAAAACCCTAATTCGACAAGATTAAGTGTAGGGATGACGAAAATGACCTAAATATTCATCCAATGACACAAAACACCTATTGGATGCACAAGATTGGTTAAAAACCCTAATTAGACAAGATAAAGTGTAGGGAGGACGAAAATGACCTAAATGTTTATCCAATGACACAAAACACTTATTGGATGCACAAGATTGGTTAAAAACCCTAATTAGACAAGATTAAGTGTAGGGATGACGAAAATGACCTAAATATTCATCCAATGACACAAAACACCTATTGGATGCACAAGATTGGTTAAAAACCCTAATTGGACAAGATTAAGTGTAGGGAGGACGAAAATGACCTAAATGTTCATCCAATGACACCAAACACCTATTGGATGCACAAGATTGGTTAAAAACCCTAATTGGACAAGAATTATCATAGGGAGGACGAAAATGACCTAATTGTTCATCCAATGACACAAAAACACCAATTGGATGCAGAAGAATTGTTAGAAACCCTAATTGGACAAGATAAAGTGTAGGGAGGACGAAAATGACCTAAATGTTCATCCAATGACACAAAACACTTATTGGATGCACAAGATTGGTTAAAAACCCTAATTAGACAAGATTAAGGGTAGGGAGGACGAAAATGACCTAAATATTCATCCAATGACACAAAACACCTATTGGATGCACAAGATTGGTTAAAAACCCTAATTGGACAAGATTAAGTGTAGGGAGGACGAAAATGACCTAAATGTTCATCCAATGACACAAAACACCTATTGGATGCACAAGATTGGTTAAAAACCCTAATTGGACAAGAATTATCCTAGGGAGAACGAAAATGACCTAATTGTTCATCCAATGACACAAACACACCTATTGGATGCACAAGATTGGTTAGAAACCCTAATTGGACAACGTTAAGTTTAGGGAGGACTAAAATGACGTAAATATTCGTCCAATGATACAAAACACCTATTGGATGCACAAGATTGGTTAAAAACCCTAATTCGACAAGAATTAGCCTAGGGAAGACGAAAATGACCTAATTGTTCATCCAATGACAGAAAAACACAAATTGGATGCACAAGATTGGTTAAAAACCCTAATTAGACAAGATTAAGTGTAGGGATGACGAAAATGACCTAAATATTCATCCAATGACACAAAACACCTATTGGATGCACAAGATTGGTTAAAAACCCTAATTGGACAAGAATTATCATAGGGAGGACGAAAATGACCTAATTGTTCATCCAATGACACAAAAACACCAATTGGATGCAGAAGAATTGTCAGAAACCCTAATTGGACAAGATAAAGTGTAGGGAGGACAAAAATGACCTAAATGTTCATCCAATGACCCAAAACACCTATTGGATGCATAAGATTGGTTAAAAACCCAAATTGGACAAGATTAAGTGTAGGGAGAACGAAAATGACGTAAATATTCGTCCAATGATACAAAACACCTATTGGATGCACAAGAATGGTTAAAAACCCTAATTGGACAAGAATTATCCTAGGGAGGACGAAAATGACCTAATTGTTCATCCAATTACACAAAAACACCAACTGGATGCACAAGATTGGTTAGAAACCGTAATTTGACAAGATAAAGTGTCGGGAGGACGAAAATGACCTAAATGATCATCCAATGACACAAAACACCTATTGGATGCACAAGATTGGTTAAAAACCCTAATTGGACAAGAATTAGCCTAGGGAGGACGAAAATGACCTAATTGTTCATCCAATGGCACAAACACACCTATTGGATGCACAAGATTGGATAGAAACCCTAATTGGACAAGGTTAAGTTTAGGGAGGACGAAAATGACGTAAATATTAGTCCAATGATACAAAACACCTATTGGATGCACAAGATTGGTTAAAAACCCTAATTGGACAAGAATTATCCTAGGGAGGACAAAAATGATCTAATTGTTCATCCAATTACACAAAAACACCAGTTGGATGCACAAGATTGGTTAAAAACCCTAATTAGACAAGATTAAGTGTAGTGATGACGAAAATGACCTAAATATTCATCCAATGACACAAAACACCTATTGGATGCACAAGATTGGTTAAAAACCCTAATTGGACAAGATTAAGTGTAGGGAGGACGAAAATGACCTAAATGTTCATCCAATGACACAAAACACCTATTGGATGCACAAGATTGGGTAAAAACCCTAATTGGACAAGAATTATCATAGGGAGGACGAAAATGACCTAATTGTTCATCCAATGACACAAAAACACCAATTGGATGCACAAGATTGGTTAGAAACCCTAATTGGACAAGAATTAGCCTAGGGAGGACGAAAATGACCTAATTGTTCATCCAATGACACAAAAACACTTATCGGATGCACAAGATTGGTTAGAAACCCTAATTGAACAAGATTAAGTGTAGGGAGGACGAAAATGACCTAAATGTTCATCCAATGACACAAAACACCTATTGAATTCACAAGATTGGTTAAAAACCCTAATTGGATAAGAATTAGCCTAAGGAGGACGAAAATGACCTAAATGTTCATCCAATGACACAAAACACCTATTGGATGCACAAGATTGGTTAAAAACCCTAATTGGATAAGAATTAGCATAGGGAGGACGAAAGTGACCTAATTGTTCATCCAATGACACAAAAACACCAATTGGATGTACAAGATTGGTTAGAAACCCTAATTGGACAAGATAAAGTGTAGGGAGAGCGAAATGACCTAAATGTTCATCCAATGACACAAAAACACCTATCAGATGCACAAGATTGGTTAGAAACCCTAATTGAACAAGATTAAGTGTAGGGAGGACGAAAATGACCTAAATGTTCATCCAATGACACAAAAACACCTATCGAATGCACAAGATTGGTTTGAAACCCTAATTGAACAAGATTAAGTGTAGGGAGGACGAAAATGACCTAAATGTTCATCCAATGACACAAAACACCTATTGGATGCACAAGATTTGTTAAAAACCCTAATTGGATAAGAATTAGCCTAAGGAGGACGAAAATGACCGAAATGTTCATCCAATGACACAAAACACCTATTGGATGCACAAGATTGGTTAAAAACCCTAATTGGACAAGAATTATCATAGGGAGGACGAAAATGACCTAATTGTTCATCCAATGACACAAAAACACCAATTGGATGCACAAGATTGGTCAGAAACCCTAATTGGACAAGATAAAGTGTAGGGAGGACGAAAATTACCTAAGTGTTCATCCAATGACACAAAACACCTATTGGATGCACAAGATTGGTTAAAAACCCTAATTGGACAAGAATTAGCCTAGGGAGGTCGAAAATGACCTAATTGTTCATCCAATGACACAAAAACACCTGTCGGATGCACAAGATTGGTCAGAAACCCTAATTGAACAAGATTAAGTGTAGGGAGGACGAAAATGACCTAAATGTTCATCCAATGACACAAAACACCTATTGGATGCACAAGATTGGTTAAAAACCCTAAATGGATAAGAATTAGCCTAAGGAGGACGAAAATGACCTAAATGTTCATCCAATGACACAAAACACCTATTGGATGCACAAGATTGGTTAAAAACCCTAATTGGACAAGAATTATCATAGGGAGGACGAAAATGACCTAATTGTTCATCCAATGACACAAAAACACCAATTGGAAGCACAAGATTGGTTAGAAACCCTAATTGGACAAGATAAAGTGTAGGGAGGACGAAAATGACCTAAGTGTTCATCCAATGACACAAAACAGCTATTGGATGCACAAGATTGGTTAAAAACTCTAATTGGACAAGAATTATCCTAGGGAGGACGAAAATGACCTAATTGTTCATCCAATGACACAAAAACACCTATCGGATGCACAAGATTGGTTAGAAACCCTAATTGAACAAGATTAAGTGTAGGAAGGACGAAAATGACCTAAATGTTCATCCAATGACACAAAACACCTATTGGATGCACAAGATTGGTTAAAAACCCTAATTGGATAAGAATTAGCCTAAGGAGGACGAAAATGACCTAAATGTTCATCCAATGACACAAAACACCTATTGGATGCACAAGATTGGTTAAAAACCCTAATTGGACAAGAATTATCATAGGGAGGACGAAAATGACCTAATTGTTCATCCAATGACACAAAAACACCAATTGGGTGCACAAGATTGGTTAGAAACCCTAATTGGAAAAGAAAAGTGTAGGGAGGACGAAAATGACCTAAAATGTTCATCCAATGACACAAAACACCTATTGGATGCACAAGATTGGTTAAAAACCCTAATTGGACAAGAATTATCATAGGGAGGACGAAAATGACCTAATTGTTCATCCAATGACACAAAAACACCAATTGGATGCACAATATTGGTTAGAAACCCTAATTGGACAAGATAAAGTTTAGGGAGGACGAAAATGACCTAAATGTTCATCCAATGACACAAAACACCTATTGGATGCACAAGATTGGTTAAAAACCCTAATTGGACAAGAATTATCATAGGGAGGACGAAAATGACCTAATTGTTCATCCAATGACACAAAAACACCAATTGGGTGCACAAGATTGGTTAGAAACCCTAATTGGAAAAGATAAAGTGTAGGGAGGACGAAAATGAACTAAAATGTTCATCCAATGACACAAAACACCTATTGGATGCACAAGATTGGTTAAAAACCCTAATTGGACAAGAATTATCATAGGGAGGACGAAAATGACCTAATTGTTCATCCAATGACACAAAAACACCAATTGGATGCACAAGATTGGTTAGAAACCCTAATTGGACAAGATAAAGTGTAGGGAGGACGAAAATGACCTAAGTGTTCATCCAATGACACAAAACACCTATTGGATGCACAAGATTGGTTAAAAACCCTAATTGGACAAGAATTAGCCTAGGGAGGACGAAATTGACCTAATTGTTCATCCAATGACACAAAAACACCTCTCGGATGCACAAGATTGGTTAGAAACTCTAATTGAACAAGATTAAGTGTAGGGAGGACGAAAATGACCTAAATGTTCATCCAATGACACAAAACACCTACTGGATGGACAAGATTGGTTAAAAACCCTAATTGGATAAGAATTAGCCTAAGGAGGACGAAAATGACCTAAATGTTCATCCAATGACACAAAACACCTATTGGATGCACAAGATTGGTTAAAAACTCTAATTGGACTAGATTAAGTTTAGGGAGGACGAAAATGACCTAAATGTTCATCCAATGACACAAAACATCTATTGGATGCACAAGATTGGTTAAAAACCCTAATTGGATAAGACTTACACTGAGGAGGACGAAAATGACCTAAATGTTCATCCAATGACACAAAACACCTATTGGATGCACAAGATTGGTTAAAAACCCTAATTGGACAAGAATTATCATAGGGAGGACGAAAATGACCTAATTGTTCATCCAATGACACAAAAACACCAATTGGATGCACAAGATTGGTTAAAAACCCTAATTGGACAAGAATTAGCCTAGGGAGGACGAAAATGACCTAATTGTTCATCCAATGACACAAAATACCTATTGGATGCACAAGATTGGTTAAAAACCCTAATTGGACAAGATTAAGTGTAGGGAGGACGAAAATGACGTAAATGTTCATCCAATGACAAAATCCTATTGGATGCACAAGATTGGTTAAAAACCCTAATTGGACAAGATTAAGTGTAAGGAGGACGAAAATGACCTAAATATTCATCCAATGACACAAAACACCTATTGGATGCACAAGATTGGTTAAAAACCCTAATTGGACAAGAATTATTCTAGGGAGGACGAAAATGACCTAATTGTTCATCCAATGACACAAACACACCTATTGGATGCACAAGATTGGTTAGAAACCCTAATTGGACAAGAATTAGCCTAGGGAAGACGAAAATGACCTAATTGTTCATCCAATGACAGAGAAACACCAATTGGATGCACAAGATTGGTTAAAAACCCTAATTGGATAAGAATTAGCCTAGGGAGGACGAAAATGACCTAAATGTTCATCCAATGACACAAAACACCTATTGGATGCACAAGATTGGTTAAAAACCCTAATTGGACAAGATTAAGTGTAGGGAGGACGAGAATGACCTAAATATTCATCCAATGACACAAAACACCTACTGGATGCACAAGATTGGTTAAAAACCCTAATTGGACAAGATTAAGTGTAGGGAGGACGAAAATGACCTAAATGTTCATCCAACGACACAAACACAACTATTGGTTGCTTAAGATTGGTTAGATACCCTAATTGGACAAGAATAAGCCTAGGGAGGATAGAACTGACCTAAATGTTCATCCAATGACACAAAACACCTATTGGATGCACAAGATTGGTTAAAAACCCTAATTGGACAAGAATTATACTAGGGAGAACGAAAATGACCTAATTGTTCATCCAATGACACAAACACACCTATTGGATGCACAAGATTGGTTAGAAACCCTAATTGGACAAGGTTAAGTTTAGGGAGGACGAAAATGACGTAAATATTCGTCCAATGATACAAAACACCTATTGGATGCACAAGATTGGTTAAAAACCCTAATTCGACAAGAATTAGCCTAGGGTAGACGAAAATGACCTAATTGTTCATCCAATGACAGAAAAACACCAATTGGATGCACAAGATTGGTTAAAAACCCTAATTGGATAAGAATTAGCCCCGGGAGGACGAAAATGACCTAAATGTTCATCCAATGACACAAAACACCTATTGGATGCACAAGATTGGTTAAAAACCCTAATTGGACAAGAATTAGCCTAGGGAGGACGAAAATGACCTAATTGTTCATCCAATGACACAAAACACCTATTGGATGCACAAGATTGGATAGAAACCCTAATTGGACAAGAATTATCATAGGGAGGACGAAAATGACCTAATTGTTCATCCAATGACACAAAAACACCAATTGGATGCAGAAGAATAGTTAGAAACCCTAATTGGACAAGATAAAGTGTAGGGAGGACGAAAATGACCTAAATGTTCATCCAATTACCAAAAACACCTATTGGATGCATAAGATTGGTTAAAAACCCAAATTGGACAAGATTAAGTGTAGGGAGAACGAAAATGACGTAAATATTCGTCCAATGATACAAAACACCTATTGGATGCACAAGATTGGTTAAAAACCCTAATTGGACAAGGATTATCCTAGGGAGGACGAAAATGACGTAATTGTTCATCCAATTACACAAAAACACCAACTGGATGCACAAGATTGGTTAGAAACCGTAATTTGACAAGATAAAGTGTCGGGAGGACGAAAATGACCTAAATGATCATCCAATGACACAAAACACCTATTGGATGCACAAGATTGGTGAAAAACCCTAATTGGACAAGAATTAGCCTAGGGAGGACGAAAATGACCTAATTGTTCATCCAATGACACAAACACACCTATTGGATGCACAAGATTGGATAGAAACCCTAATTGGACAAGGTTAAGTTTAGGGAGGACGAAAATGACGTAAATATTCGTCCAATGATACAAAACACCTATTGGATGCACAAGATTGGTTAAAAACCCTAATTGGACTAGAATTATCCTAGGGAGGACGAAAATGATCTAATTGTTCGTCCAATTACACAAAAACACCAATTGGATGCACAAGATTGGTTCAAAACCCTAATTAGACAAGATTAAGTGTAGGGATGACGAAAATGACCTAAATATTCATCCAATGACACAAAACACCTATTGGATGCACAAGATTGGTTAAAAACCCTAATTGGACAAGATTAAGTGTAGGGAGGACGAAAATGACCTAAATGTTCATCCAATGACACAAAACACCTATTGGATGCACAAGATTGGCTAAAAACCCTAATTGGACAAGAATTATCCTAGGGAGAACGAAAATGACCTAATTGTTCATCCAATGACACAAACACACCTATTGGATGCACAAGATTGGTTAGAAACCCTAATTGGACAAGGTTAAGTTTAGGGAGGACGAAAATGACGTAAATATTCGTCCAATGATACAAAACACCTATTGGATGCACAAGATTGGTTAAAAACCCTAATTCGACAAGAATTAGCCTAGGGTAGACGAAAATGACCTAATTGTTCATCCAATGACAGAAAAACACCAATTGGATGCACAAGATTGGTTAAAAACCCTAATTGGATAAGAATTAGCCCCGGGAGGACGAAAATGACCTAAATGTTCATCCAATGACACAAAACACCTATTGGATGCACAAGATTGGTTAAAAACCCTAATTGGACAAGATTAAGTGTACGGAGGACGAAAATGACCTAAATGTTCATCCAATGACACAAAACACCTATTGGATGCACAAGATTGGTTAAAAACCCTAATTGGACAAGATTAAGTGTAGGGAGGACGAAAATGGCCTAAATATTGATCCAATGACACAAAAACACCTATTGGATGCACAAGATTGGTTAAACACACTATTTGGACAAGATTAAGTGTAGGGAGGACGAAAATGACCTAAATGTTCATCCAATGACACAAAACACCTATTGGATGCACAAGATTGGTTAAAAACCCTAATTGGACAAGATTAAGTGTAGGGAGGACGAAAATGACCTAAATGTTCATCCAATGACACAAAACACCTATTGGATGCGCAAGATTGGTTAAAAACCCTAATTGGACAAGATTTAGCCTAGGGAGGATAGAAATGACCTAATTGTTCATCCAATGACACAACACACCTATTGGATGCACAAGATTGGTTAAAAACCCAAATTGGACAAGATTAAGTGTAGGGAGGACGAAAATGACCTAAATGTTCATCCAATGACACAAAACACCTATTGGATGCACAAGATTGGTTAAAAACCCTAATTGGACAAGAATTATCCTAGGGAGGACGAAAACGATCTAATTGTTCATCCAATTACACAAAAACACCAATTGGATACACAAGATTGGTTAAAAACCCTAATTAGACAAAGTAGACAAAGTTAAGTGTAGGGATGACGAAAATGACCTAAATATTCATCCAATGACACAAAACACCTATTGGATGCACAAGATTGGTTAAAAACCCTAATTGGACAAGGTTAAGTGTAGGGAGGACGAAAATGACCTAAATGTTCATCCAATGACACAAAACACTTATTGGATGCACAAGATTGGTTAAAAACCCTAATTAGACAAGATTAAGTGTAGGGATGACGAAAATGACCTAAATATTCATCCAATGACACAAAACTCCTATTGGATGCACAAGATTGGTTAGAAACCCTAATTGGACAAGATAAAGTGTAGGGAGGACGAAAATGACCTAAATGTTCATCCAATGACAAAAAACACTTATTGGATGCACAAGATTGGTTAAAAACCCTAATTAGACAAGATTGAGTGTAGGGATGACGAAAATGACCTAAATATTCATCCAATGACACAAAACACCTATTGGATGCACAAGATTGGTTAAAAACCCTAATTGGACAAGATTAAGTGTAGGGAGGACGAAAATGACCTAAATGTTCATCCAATGACACAAAACACCTATTGGATGCACAAGATTGGTTAAAAACCCTAATTGGACAAGAATTATCATAGGGAGGACGAAAATGACCTAATTGTTCATCCAATGATACAAAAACACCAATTGGATGCACAAGAATTGTTAGAAACCCTAATTGGACAAGATAAAGTGTAGGGAGGACGAAAATGACCTAAATGATCATCCAATGACACAAAACACCTATTGGATGAACAAGATTGGTTAAAAACCCTAATTGGACAAGATAAAGTGTAGGGAGGACGAAAATGACCTAAATGTTCATCTAATGACACAAAACACTTATTGGATGCACAAGATTGGTTAAAAACCCTAATTAGACAAGATTAAGTGTAGGGATGACGAAAATGACCTAAATATTCATCCAATGACACAAAACACCTATTGGATGCACAAGATTGGTTAAAAACCCTAATTGGACAAGATTAAGTGTAGGGAGGACGAAAATGACCTAAATGTTCACCCAATGACACAAAACACCTATTGGATGCACAAGATTGGTTAAAAACCCTAATTGGACAAGATTAAGTGTAGGGAGGACGAAAATGACCTAAATGTTCATCCAATGACACAAAACACCTATTGGATGCACAAGATTGGTTAAAAACCCTAATTGGACAAGCATTATCATAGGGAGGACGAAAATGACCTAATTGTTCATCCAATGACACAAAAACACCAATTGGATGCAGAAGAATTGTTAGAAACCCTAATTGGACAAGATAAAGTGTAGGGAGGACGAAAATGACCTAAATGTTCATCCAATGACCCAAAACACCTATTGGATGCATAAGATTGGTTAAAAACCCAAATTGGACAAGATTAAGTGTAGGGAGAACGAAAATGACGTAAATATTCATCCAATGACACAAAACACCTATTGGATGCACAAGATTGGTTAAAAACCCTAATTGGACAAGATTAAGTGTAGGGAGGACGAAAATGACCTAAATGTTCATCCAATGACACAAAACACCTATTGGATGCACAAGATTGGTTAAAAACCCTAATTGGACAAGAAGAAGCCTAGGGAGGTCGAAAATGACCTAATTGTTCATCCAATGACACAAACACAACTATTGGATGCACAAGATTGGTTAGAAACTCTAATTGGACAAGCATAAGCCTAGGGAAGATGAAAATGACCTAAATGTTCATCCAATGACACAAAACACCTATTGGATGCACAAGATTGGTTAAAAACCCTAATTGGACAAGAATTAGCCTAGGGAGGACGAAAATGACCTAAATGTTCATCCAATGACACAAAAACACCTACTGGATGCACAAGATTGGTTAGAAACCTTAATTGGACAAGATTAAGTGTAGGGAGGTCGAAAATGACATAAAAATCATCCAACGACACAAACACACCTATTGGATGCACAAGATTGGTTGAAAACCCTAATTGGACAAGAATTAGCCTAGGGAGGACGAAAATGACCTAAATGTTCATCCAATGACACAAAAACACCTAATGGATGCACAAGATTGGTTAAAAACCCTAATTGGACAAGAATTAGCCTAGGGAGGACGAAAATGACCTAAATGTTCATCCAATGACACAAAACACCTATTGGATGCACAAGATTGGTTAGAAACCCTAATTGGACAAGATTACGTTTAGGGAGGACGAAAATGACCTAATTGTTCATCCAATGACGCAAAACACCTATTGGATGCACAAGATTGGTTAAAAACCCTAATTGGACAAGATTAAGTGTAGGGAGGACGAAAATGACCTAAATGTTCATCCAATGACACAAAACACCTATTGGATGCACAAGATTGGTTAAAAACCCTAATTAGACAAGATTAAGTGTAGGGATGACGAAAATGACCTAAATATTCATCCAATGACACAAAACTCCTATTGGATGCACAAGATTGGTTAGAAACCCTAATTGGACAAGATAAAGTGTAGGGAGGAAGAAAATGACCTAAATGTTCATCCAATGACAAAAAACACTTATTGGATGCAGAAGATTGGTTAAAAACCCTAATTAGACAAGATTAAGTGTAGGGATGACGAAAATGACCTAAATATTCATCCAATGACACAAAACACCTATTGGATGCACAAGATTGGTTAAAAACCCTAATTGGACAAGATTAAGTGTAGGGAGGACGAAAATGACCTAAATGTTCATCCAATGACACAAAACACCTATTGGATGCACAAGATTGGTTAAAAACCCTAATTGGACAAGAATTAGCCTAGGGAGGACGAAAATGACCTAATTGTTCATTCAATGACACAAACACACCTATTGGATGCACAAGATTGGATAGAAACCCTAATTGGACAAGGTTAAGTTTAGGGAGGACGAAAATGACGTAAATATTCGTCCAATGATACAAAACACCTATTGGATGCACAAGATTGGTTAAAAACCCTAATTGGACAAGATTAAGTGTAGGGATGACGAAAATGACCTAAATATTCATCCAATGACACAAAACACCTATTGGATGCACAAGATTGGTTAAAAACCATAATTGGACAAGATAAAGTGGAGGGAGGACGAAAATGACCTAAATGTTCATCCAATGACACAAAACACTTATTGGATGCACAAGATTGGTTAAAACCCTAATTAGACAAGATTAAGTGTAGGGATGACGAAAATGACCTAAATATTCATTCAATGACACAAAACACCTATTGGATGCACAAGATTGGTTAAAAACCCTAATTGGACAAGATTAAGTGTAGGGAGGACGAAAATGACCTAAATGTTCATCCAATGACACAAAACACCTATTGGATGCACAAGATTGGTTAAAAACCCTAATTGGACAAGAATTATTCTAGGGAGGACGAAAATGACCTAATTGTTCATCCAATGACACAAACACACCTATTGGATGCACAAGATTGGTTAGAAACCCTAATTGGACAAGAATTAGCCTAGGGAAGACGAAAATGACCTAATTGTTCATCCAATGACAGAAAAACACCAATTGGATGCACAAGATTGGTTAAAAACCCTAATTGGATAAGAATTAGCCTAGGGAGGACGAAAATGACCTAAATGTTCATCCAATGACACAAAACACCTATTGGATGCACAAGATTGGTTAAAAACCCTAATTGGATAAGATTAAGTGTAGGGAGGACGAGAATGACCTAAATATTCATCCACTGACACAAAACACCTACTGGATGCACAAGATTGGTTAAAAACCCTAATTGGACAAGATTAAGTGTAGGGAGGACGAAAATGACCTAAATGTTCATCCAACGACACAAACACAACTATTGGTTGCTTAAGATTGGTTAGATACCCTAATTGGACAAGCATAAGCCTAGGGAGGATAGAACTGACCTAAATGTTCATCCAATGACACAAAACACCTATTGGATGCACAAGATTGGTTAAAAACCCTAATTGGACAAGAATTATCCTAAGGAGAACGAAAATGACCTAATTGTTCATCCAATGACACAAACACACCTATTGGATGCACAAGATTGGTTAGAAACCCTAATTGGACAAGGTTAAGTTTAGGGAGGACGAAAATGACGTAAATATTCGTCCAATGATACAAAACACCTATTGGATGCACAAGATTGGTTAAAAACCCTAATTCGACAAGAATTAGCCTAGGGTAGACGAAAATGACCTAATTGTTCATCCAATGACAGAAAAACACCAATTGGATGCACAAGATTGGTTAAAAACCCTAATTGGATAAGAATTAGCCCCGGGAGGACGAAAATGACCTAAATGTTCATCCAATGACACAAAACACCTATTGGATGCACAAGATTGGTTAAAAACCCTAATTGGACAAGATTAAGTGTAGGGAGGACGAAAATGACCTAAATGTTCATCCAATGACACAAAACACCTATTGGTTGCACAAGATTGGTTAAAAACCCTAATTGGACAAGAATTATCATAGGGAGGACGAAAATGACCTAATTGGTCATCCAATGACACAAAAGCACCAATTGGATGCAGAAGAATAGTTAGAAACCCTAATTGGACAAGATAAAGTGTAGGGAGGACGAAAATGACCTAAATGTTCATCCAATGACCCAAAACACCTATTGGATGCATAAGATTGGTTAAAAACCCAAATTGGACAAGATTAAGTGTAGGGAGAACGAAAATGACGTAAATATTCGTCCAATGATACAAAACACCTATTGGATGCACAAGATTGGTTAAAAACCCTAATTGGACAAGAATTATCCTAAGGAGGACGAAAATGACCTAATTGTTCATCCAATTACACAAAAACACCAACTGGATGCACAAGATTGGTTAGAAACCGTAATTTGACAAGATAAAGTGTCGGGAGGACGAAAATGACCTAAATGATCATCCAATGACACAAAACACCTATTGGATGCACAAGATTGGTTAAAAACCCTAATTGGACAAGAATTAGCCTAGGGAGGACGAAAATGACCTAATTGTTCATCCAATGACACAAACACACCTATTGGATGCACAAGATTGGATAGAAACCCTAATTGGACAAGGTTAAGTTTAGGGAGGACGAAAATGATGTAAATATTCGTCCAATGATACAAAACACCTATTGGATGCACAAGATTGGTTAAAAACCCTAATTGGACTAGAATTATCCTAGGGAGGACGAAAATGATCTAATTGTTCATCCAATTACACAAAAACACCAATTGGATGCACAAGATTGGTTAAAAACCCTAATTAGACAAGATTAAGTGTAGGGATGACGAAAATGACCTAAATATTCATCCAATGACACAAAACACCTATTGGATGCACAAGATTGGTTAAAAACCCTAATTGGACAAGATTAAGTGTAGGGAGGACGAAAATGACCTAAATGTTCATCCAATGACACAAAACACCTATTGGATGCACAAGATTGGTTAAAAACCCTAATTGGACAAGAATTATAATTGGGAGGACGAAAATGACCTAATTGGTCATCCAATGACACAAAAACACCATTTGGATGCACAAGAATTGTTAGAAACCCTAATTGGACAAGATAAAGTGTAGGGAGGACGAAAATGACCTAAATGTTCATCCAATTACCCAAAACACCTATTGGATGCATAAGATTGGTTAAAAACCCAAATTGGACAAGATTAAGTGTAGGGAGAACGAAAATGACGTAAATATTCGTCCAATGATACAAAACACCTATTGGATGCACAAGATTGGTTAAAAACCCTAATTGGACAAGATTAAGTGTAAGGAGGACGAAAATGACCTAATTGTTCATCCAATGACACAAACACACCTATGGGATGCACAAGATTGGTTAGAAACCCTAATTGGACAAGATTAAGTGTAGCGAGGACGAAAATGTGCTAAATGTTCGTTCAATGATACAAAACACCTATTGGATGCACAAGATTGGTTAGAAACCCTAATTGGACAAGATAAAGTGTAGGGAGGACGAAAATGACCTAAATGTTCATCCAATGACCCAAAACACCTATTGGATGCATAAGATTGATTAAAAACCCAAATTGGACAAGATTAAGTGTAGGGAGAACGAAAATGACGTAAATATTCGTCCAATGATACAAAACACCTATTGGATGCACAAGATTGGTTAAAAACCCTAATTGGACAAGAATTATCCTAGGGAGGACGAAAATGACCTAATTGTTCATCCAATTACACAAAAACACCAACTGGATGCACAAGATTGGTTAGAAACCGTAATTTGACAAGATAAAGTGTCGGGAGGACGAAAATGACCTAAATGATCATCCAATGACACAAAACACCTATTGGATGCACAAGATTGGTTAAAAACCCTAATTGGACAAGAATTAGCCTAGGGAGGACGAAAATGACCTAATTGTTCATCCAATGGCACAAACACACCTTTTGGATGCACAAGATTGGATAGAAACCCTAATTGGACAAGGTTAAGTTTAGGGAGGACGAAAATGACGTAAATATTAGTCCAATGATACAAAACACCTATTGGATGCACAAGATTGGTTAAAAACCCTAATTGGACAAGAATTATCCTAGGGAGGACGAAAATGATCTAATTGTTCATCCAATTACACAAAAACACCAGTTGGATGCACAAGATTGGTTAAAAACCCTAATTAGACAAGATTAAGTGTAGTGATGACGAAAATGACCTAAATATTCATCCAATGACACAAAACACCTATTGGATGCACAAGATTGGTTAAAAACCCTAATTGGACAAGATTAAGTGTAGGGAGGACGAAAATGACCTAAATGTTCATCCAATGAAACAAAACACCTATTGGATGCACAAGATTGGTTAAAAACCCTAATTGGACAAGAATTATCCTAGGGAGGACGAAAATGACCTAATTGTTCATCCAATGACACAAACACACCTATTGGATGCACAAGATTGGTTAAAAACCCTAATTGGACAAGAATTATCCTAGGGAGAACGAAAATGACCTAATTGTTCATCCAATGACACAAACACACCTATTGGATGCACAAGATTGGTTAGAAACCCTAATTGGACAAGGTTAAGTTTAGGGAGGACGAAAATGACGTAAATATTCGTCCAATGATACAAAACACCTATTGGATGCACAAGATTGGTTAAAAACCCTAATTCGACAAGATTAAGTGTAGGGATGACGAAAATGACCTAAATATTCATCCAATGACACAAAACACCTATTGGATGCACAAGATTGGTTAAAAACCCTAATTAGACAAGATTAAGTGTAGGGAGGACGAAAATGACCTAAATGTTCATCCAATGACACAAAACACCTATTGGATGCACAAGATTGGTTAAAAACCCTAATTGGACAAGAATTATCCTAGGGAGAACGAAAATGACCTAATTGTTCATCCAATGACACAAACACACCTATTGGATGCACAAGATTGGTTAGAAACCCTAATTGGACAAGGTTAAGTTTAGGGAGGACGAAAATGATGTAAATATTCGTCCATTGATACAAAACACCTATTGGATGCACAAGATTGGTTAAAAACCCTAATTAGACAAGATTAAGGGTAGGGATGACGAAAATGACCTAAATATTCATCCAATGACACAAAACACCTATTGGATGCACAAGATTGGTTAAAAACCCTAATTGGACAAGATAAAGTGTAGGGAGGACGAAAATGACCTAAATGTTCATCCAATGTCACAAAACACTTATTGGATGCACAAGATTGGTTAAAAACCCTAATTAGACAAGATTAAGTGTAGGGATGACGAAAATGACCTAAATATTCATCCAATGACACAAAACACCTATTGGATGCACAAGATTGGTTAAAAACCCTAATTGGACATGATTAAGTGTAGGGAGGACGAAAATGACCTAAATGTTCATCCAATGACACAAAACACCTATTGGATGCACAAGATTGGTTAAAAACCCTAATTGGACAAGAATTATCATAGGGAGGACGAAAATGACCTAATTGTTCATCCAATGACACAAAAACACCAATTGGATGCACAAGAATTGTTAGAAACCCTAATTGGACAAGATAAAGTGTAGGGAGGACGAAAATGACCTAAATGATCATCCAATGACACAAAACACTTATTGGATGCACAAGATTGGTTAAAAACCCTAATTAGACAAGATTAAGTGTAGGGATGACGAAAATGACCTAAATATTCATCCAATGACACAAAACACCTATTGGATGCACAAGATTGGTTAAAAACCCTAATTGGACAAGATTAAGTGTAGGGAGGACGAAAATGACCTAAATGTTCATCCAATGACACAAACACACCTATTGGATGCACAAGATTGGATAGAAACCCTAATTGGACAAGGTTAAGTTTAGGGAGGACGAAAATGACGTAAATATTCGTCCAATGATACAAAACACCTATTGGATGCACAAGATTGGTTAAAAACCCTAATTGGACTAGAATTATCCTAGGGAGGACGAAAATGATCTAATTGTTCGTCCAATTACACAAAAACACCAATTGGATGCACAAGATTGGTTAAAAACCCTAATTAGACAAGATTAAGTGTAGGGATGACGAAAATGACCTAAATATTCATCCAATGACACAAAACACCTATTGGATGCACAAGATTGGTTAAAAACCCTAATTGGACAAGAATTATTCTAGGGAGGACGAAAATGACCTAATTGTTCATCCAATGACACAAAACACCTATTGGATGCACAAGATTGGTTAAAAACCCTAATTGGACAAGAATTATCATAGGGAGGACGAAAATGACCTAATTGTTCATCCAATGACACAAAAACACCAATTGGATGCAGAAGAATAGTTAGAAACCCTAATTGGACAAGATAAAGTGTAGGGAGGACGAAAATGACGTAAATGTTCATCCAATGACCAAAAACACCTATTGGATGCATAAGATTGGTTAAAAACCCAAATTGGACAAGATTAAGTGTAGGGAGAACGAAAATGACGTAAATATTCGTCCAATGATACAAAACACCTATTGGATGCACAAGATTGGTTAAAAACCCTAATTGGACAAGATTAAGTGTAGGGAGGACGAAAATGACCTAAATGTTCATCCAATGACACAAAACAGCTATTGGATGCACAAGATTGGTTAAAAACCCTAATTGGACAAGAATTATCATAGGGAGGACGAAAATGACCTAATTGTTCATCCAATGACACAAAAACACCAATTGGATGCAGAAGAATAGTTAGAAACCCTAATTGGACAAGATAAAGTGTAGGGAGGACGAAAATGACGTAAATGTTCATCCAATGACCAAAAACACCTATTGGATGCATAAGATTGGTTAAAAACCCAAATTGGACAAGATTAAGTGTAGGGAGAACGAAAATGACGTAAATATTCGTCCAATGATACAAAACACCTATTGGATGCACAAGATTGGTTAAAAACCCTAATTGGACAAGGATTATCCTAGGGAGGACGAAAATGACCTAATTGTTCATCCAATTACACAAAAACACCAACTGGATGCACAAGATTGGTTAGAAACCGTAATTTGACAAGATAAAGTGTCGGGAGGACGAAAATGACCTAAATGATCATCCAATGACACAAAACACCTATTGGATGCACAAGATTGGTTAAAAACCCTAATTGGACAAGAATTAGCCTAGGGAGGACGAAAATGACCTAATTGTTCATCCAATGACACAAACACACCTATTGGATGCACAAGATTGGATAGAAACCCTAATTGGACAAGGTTAAGTTTAGGGAGGACGAAAATGACGTCAATATTCGTCCAATGATACAAAACACCTATTGGATGCACAAGATTGGTTAAAAACCCTAATTGGACTAGAATCATCCTAGGGAGGACGAAAATGATCTAATTGTTCATCCAATTACACAAAAACACCAATTGGATGCACAAGATTGGTTAAAAACCCTAATTAGACAAGATTAAGTGTAGGGATGACGAAAATGACCTAAATATTCATCCAATGACACAAAACACCTATTGGATGCACAAGATTGGTTAAAAACCCTAATTGGACAAGATTAAGTGTAGGGAGGACGAAAATGACCTAAATGTTCATCCAATGACACAAAACACCTATTGGATGCACAAGATTGGTTAAAAACCCTAATTGGACAAGAATTATCATAGGGAGGACGAAAATGACCTAATTGTTCATCCAATGACACAAAAACACCAATTGGATGCAGAAGAATAGTTAGAAACCCTAATTGGACAAGATAAAGTGTAGGGAGGACGAAAATGACCTAAATGTTCATCCAATGACCCAAAACACCTATTGGATACATAAGATTGGTTAAAAACCCAAATTGGACAAGATTAAGTGTAAGGAGAACAAAAATGACGTAAATATTCGTCCAATGATACAAAACACCTATTGGATGCACAAGATTGGTTAAAAACCCTAATTGGACAAGAATTATCATAGGGAGGACGAAAATGACCTAATTGGTCATCCAATGACACAAAAGCACCAATTGGATGCAGAAGAATAGTTAGAAACCCTAATTGGACAAGATAAAGTGTAGGGAGGACGAAAATGACCTAAATGTTCATCCAATGACCCAAAACACCTATTGGATGCATAAGATTGGTTAAAAACCCAAATTGGACAAGATTAAGTGTAGGGAGAACGAAAATGACGTAAATATTCGTCCAATGATACAAAACACCTATTGGATGCACAAGATTGGTTAAAAACCCTAATTGGACAAGAATTATCGTAGGGAGGACGAAAATGACCTAATTGTTCATCCAATTACACAAAAACACCAACTGGATGCACAAGATTGGTTAGAAACCGTAATTTGACAAGATAAAGTGTCGGGAGGACGAAAATGACCTAAATGATCATCCAATGACACAAAACACCTATTGGATGCACAAGATTGGTTAAAAACCCTAATTGGACAAGAATTAGCCTAGGGAGGACGAAAATGACCTAATTGTTCATCCAATGACACAAACACACCTATTGGATGCACAAGATTGGATAGAAACCCTAATTGGACAAGGTTAAGTTTAGGGAGGACGAAAATGACGTCAATATTCGTCCAATGATACAAAACACCTATTGGATGCACAAGATTGGTTAAAAACCCTAATTGGACTAGAATCATCCTAGGGAGGACGAAAATGATCTAATTGTTCATCCAATTACACAAAAACACCAATTGGATGCACAAGATTGGTTAAAAACCCTAATTAGACAAGATTAAGTGTAGGGATGACGAAAATGACCTAAATATTCATCCAATGACACAAAACACCTATTGGATGCACAAGATTGGTTAAAAACCCTAATTGGACAAGATTAAGTGTAGGGAGGACGAAAATGACCTAAATGTTCATCCAATGACACAAAACACCTATTGGATGCACAAGATTGGTTAAAAACCCTAATTGGACAAGAATTATCATAGGGAGGACGAAAATGACCTAATTGTTCATCCAATGACACAAAAACACCAATTGGATGCAGAAGAATAGTTAGAAACCCTAATTGGACAAGATAAAGTGTAGGGAGGACGAAAATGACCTAAATGTTCATCCAATGACCCAAAACACCTATTGGATACATAAGATTGGTTAAAAACCCAAATTGGACAAGATTAAGTGTAAGGAGAACAAAAATGACGTAAATATTCGTCCAATGATACAAAACACCTATTGGATGCACAAGATTGGTTAAAAACCCTAATTGGACAAGAATTATCCTAGGGAGGACGAAAATGACCTAATTGTTCATCCAATTACACAAAAACACCAACTGGATGCACAAGATTGGTTAGAAACCGTAATTTGACAAGATAAAGTGTCGGGAGGACGAAAATGACGTAAATATTCGTCCAATGATACAAAACACCTATTGGATGCACAAGATTGGTTAAAAACCCTAATTGGACTAGAATTATCCTAGGGAGGACGAAAATGATCTAATTGTTCATCCAATCACACAAAAACACCAATTGGATACACAAGATTGGTTAAAAACCCTAATTAGACAAGATTAAGTGTAGGGATGACGAAAATGACCTAAATATTCATCCAATGACACAAAACACCTATTGGATGCACAAGATTGGTTAAAAACCCTAATTGGACAAGATTAAGTGTAGGGAGGACGAAAATGACCTAAATGTTCATCCAATGACACAAAACACCTATTGGATGCACAAGATTGGTTAAAAACCCTAATTGGACAAGAATTATCCTAGGGAGAACGAAAATGACCTAATTGTTCATCCAATGACACAAACACACCTATTGGATGCACAAGATTGGTTAGAAACCCTAATTGGACAAGGTTAAGTTTAGGGAGGACGAAAATGACGTAAATATTTGTCCAATGATACAAAACACCTATTGGATGCACAAGATTGGTTAAAAACCCTAATTCGACAAGAATTAGCCTAGGGAAGACGAAAATGACCTAATTGTTCATCCAATGACACAAACACACCTATTGGATGCACAAGATTGGTTAAAAACCCTAATTGGATAAGAATTAGCCTAGGGAGGACGAAAATGACCTAAATGTTCATCCAATGACACAAAACACTTATTGGATGCACAAGATTGGTTAAAAACCCTAATTAGACAAGATTAAGTGTAGGGATGACGAAAATGACCTAAATATTCATCCAATGACACAAAACACCTATTGGATGCACAAGATTGGTTAGAAACCCTAATTGGACAAGATAAAGTGTAGGGAGGACGAAAATGACCTAAATGTTCATCCAATGACACAAAACACGTATTGAATGCACAAGATTGGTTAAAAACCCTAATTAGACAAGATTAAGTGTAGGGATGACGAAAATGACCTAAATATTCATCCAATGACACAAAACACCTATTGGATGCACAAGATTGGTTAAAAACCCTAATTGGACAAGATTAAGTGTAGGGAGGACGAAAATGATCTAAATGTTCATCCAATGACACAAAACACCTATTGGATGCACAAGATTGGTTAAAAACCCTAATTGGACAAGAATTATCCTAGGGAGGACGAAAATGACCTAATTGTTCATCCAATGACACAAACACACCTATTGGATGCACAAGATTGGTTAGAAACCCTAATTGGAAAAGGTTAAGTTTAGGGAGGACGAAAATGACGTAAATATTCGTCTAATGATACAAAACACCTATTGGATTCACAAGATTGGTTAGAAACCCTAATTGGACAAGATAAAGTGTAGGGAGGACGAAAATGACCTAAATGTTCATGCAATGACACAAAACACTTATTGAATGCACAAGATTGGTTAAAAACCCTAATTAGACAAGATTAAGTGTAGGGATGACGAAAATGACCTAAATATTCATCCAATGACACAAAACACCTATTGGATGCACAAGATTGGTTAAAAGCCCTAATTGGACAAGATAAAGTGTAGGGAGGACGAAAATGACCTAAATGTTCATCCAATGAAACAAAACACTTATTGGATACACAAGATTGGTTAAAAACCCTAATTAGACAAGATTAAGTGTAGGGATGACGAAAATGACCTAAATATTCATCCAATGACACAAAACACCTATTGGATGCACAAGATTGGTTAAAAACCCTAATTGGACAAGATTAAGTGTAGGGAGGACTAAAATGACCTAAATGTTCATCCAATGACACAAAACACCTATTGGATGCACAAGATTGGTTAAAAACCCTAATTGGACAAGAATTATCATAGCGAGGACGAAAATGACCTAATTGTTCATCCAATGACACAAAAACACCAATTGGATGCAGAAGAATAGTTAGAAACCCTAATTGGACAAGATAAAGTGTAGGGAGGACGAAAATGACCTAAATGTTCATCCAATGACCCAAAACACCTATTGGATGCATAAGATTGGTTAAAAACCCAAATTGGACAAGATTACGTGTAGGGAGAACGAAAATGACGTAAATATTCGTCCAATGATACAAAACACCTATTGGATGCACAAGATTGGTTAAAAACCCTAATTGGACAAGAATTATCGTAGGGAGGACGAAAATGACCTAATTGTTCATCCAATTACACAAAAACACCAACTGGATGCACAAGATTGGTTAGAAACCGTAATTTGACAAGATAAAGTGTCGGGAGGACGAAAATGACCTAAATGATCATCCAATGACACAAAACACCTATTGGATGCACAAGATTGGTTAAAAACCCTAATTGGACAAGAATTAGCCTAGGGAGGACGAAAATGACCTAATTGTTCATTCAATGACACAAACACACCTATTGGATGCACAAGATTGGATAGAAACCCTAATTGGACAAGGTTAAGTTTAGGGAGGACGAAAATGACGTAAATATTCATCCAATGATGCAAAACACCTATTGGATGCACAAGATTGGTTAAAAACCCTAATTGGACAAGATTAAGTGTAGGGAGGACGAAAATGACCTAAATATTCATCCAATGACACAAAACACCTATTGGATGCACAAGATTGGTTAAAAACCCTAATTGGACAAGATTAAGCGTAGGGAGGACGAAAATGACCTAAATGTTCATCCAATGACACAAAACACCTATTGGATGCACAAGATTGGTTAAAAACCCTAATTGGACAAGAATTATCCTAGGGAGAACGAAAATGACCTAATTGTTCATCCAATGACACAAACACACCTATTGGATGCACAAGATTGGTTAGAAACCCTAATTGGACAAGGTTAAGTTTAGGGAGGACGAAAATGACGTAAATATTCGTCCAATGATACAAAACACCTATTGGATGCACAAGATTGGTTAAAAACCCTAATTCGACAAGAATTAGCCTAGGGTAGACGAAAATGACCTAATTGTTCATCCAATGACATAAAAACACCAATTGGATGCACAAGATTGGTTAAAAACCCTAATTGGATAAGAATTAGCCCTGGGAGGACGAAAATGACCTAAATGTTCATCCAATGACACAAAACACCTATTGGATGCACAAGATTGGTTAAAAACCCTAATTGGACAAGAATAAGTGTAGGGAGGACGAAAATGACCTAAATGTTCATCCAATGACACAAAACACCTATTGGATGCACAAGATTGGTTAAAAACCCTAATTGGACAAGAATTAGCATAGGGAGGATGAAAATGACTTAAATGTTCATCCAATGACAAAAAACACCTATTGGATGCACAGGATTGGTTAAAAACCCTAATTGGACAAGAATTAGCCTAGGGAGGACGAAAATCACCTAATTGTTCATCCAATGACACAAAAACACCTATTGGATGCACAAGATTGGTTAGAAACCCTAATTGGACAAGATTAAGTGTAGGGAGGTCGAAAATGACATAAAAATCATCCAACGACACAAACACACCTATTGGATGCACAAGATTGGTTAAAAACCCTAATTGGACAAGAAGAAGCCTAGGGAGGTCGAAAATGACCTAATTGTTCATCCAATGACACAAACACAACTATTGGATGCACAAGATTGGTTAGAAACTCTAATTGAACAAGCATAAGCCTAGGGAAGATGAAAATGACCTAAATGTTCATCCAATGACACAAAACACCTATTGGATGCACAGGATTGGTTAGAAACACAAATTGGACAAGATTAAGTTTAGGGAGGACGAAAATGACCTAATTGTGGATCCAATGACACAAAACACCTAATGGATGCACAAGATTGCTTAAAAACCCTAATTGGACAAGATTAAGTGTAGGGAGGACGAAAATGACCTAAATGTTCATCCAATGACACAAAACACCTATTGGATGCACAAGATTGGTTAAAAACCCTAATTGGACAAGATTAAGTGTAGGGAGGACGAAAATGACCTAAATGTTCATCCAATGACACAAAACACCTATTGGATGCACAAGATTGGTTAAAAACCCTAATTGGACAAGATTAAGTTGAGGGAGGATGAAAATGACCTAAATGTTCATCCAATGACACAAAACACCTATTGGATGCACAAGATTGGTTAAAAACCCTAATTGGATAAGAATTAGCCTAGGGAGGACGAAAATGACCTAATTGTTCATCCAATGACACAAAAACACCTATTGGATGCACAAGATTGGTTAGAAACCCTAATTGGACAAGATTAAGTGTAGGGAGGACGAAAATGACCTAAATATTCATCCAATGACACAAAAACAACTATTGGATGCACAAGATTGGTTAAAAACCCTAATTGGACAAGATTAAGTTTAGGAAGGACGAAAATGACCTAAGTGTTCATCCAATGACACCAAACACCTATTGGATGTACAAGATTGGTTAGAAACCCAAATTGGACAAGCATAAGCCTAGGGAGGACGAAAATGACGTAATTGTTCATCCAATGGCACAAAAACACTCATTGGATGCACAAGATTGGCTAAAAACCGTAATTGGACAAGAAATAGGCTAGGTTGGACGAAAATGACCTAATTGTTCATCCAATGACACAAAAACACCTATTGGATGCACAAGATTGGTTAGAAACCCTAATTGGACAAGATTAAGTGTAGGGAGGACGAAAATGACCTAAATATTCATCCAATGACACAAAAACACCTATTGGACGCACAAGATTGGTTAAAAACCCTAATTGGACAAGATTAAGTGTAGGGAGGACGAAAATGACCTAAATGTTCATCCAATGACACAAAACACCTATTGGATGCACAAGATTGGTTAAAAACCCTAATTGGACAAGAATTATTCTAGGGAGGACGAAAATGACCTAATTGTTCATCCAATGACACAAACACACCTATTGGATGCACAAGATTGGTTAAAAACCCTAATTGGACAAGATAAAGTGTAGGGAGGACGAAAATGACCTAAATGTTCATCCAATGACCCAAAACACCTATTGGATGCATAAGATTGGTTAAAAACCCAAATTGGACAAGATTAAGTGTAGGGAGAACGAAAATGACGTAAATATTCGTCCAATGATACAAAACACCTATTGGATGCACAAGATTGGTTAAAAACCCTAATTGGACAAGAATTATCCTAGGGAGGACGAAAATGACCTAATTGTTCATCCAATTACACAAAAACACCAACTGGATGCACAAGATTGGTTAGAAACCGTAATTTGACAAGATAAAGTGTCGGGAGGACGAAAATGATCTAAATGATCATCCAATGACACAAAACACCTATTGGATACACAAGATTGGTTAAAAACCCTAATTGGACAAGAATTAGCCTAGGGAGGACGAAAATGACCTAATTGTTCATCCAATGACACAAACACACCTATTGGATGCACAAGATTGGATAGAAACCCTAATTGGACAAGGTTAAGTTTAGGGAGGACGAAAATGATGTAAATATTCGTCCAATGATACAAAACACCTATTGGATGCACAAGATTGGTTAAAAACCCTAATTGGACTAGAATTATCCTAGGGAGGACGAAAATGATCTAATTATTCATCCAATTACACAAAAACACCAATTGGATGCACAAGATTGGTTAAAAACCCTAATTAGACAAGATTAAGTGTAGGGATGACGAAAATGACCTAAATATTCATCCAATGACACAAAACACCTATTGGATGCACAAGATTGGTTAAAAACCCTAATTGGACAAGATTAAGTGTAGGGAGGACGAAAATGACCTAAATGTTCATCCAATGACACAAAACACCTATTGGATGCACAAGATTGGTTAAAAACCCTAATTGGACAAGAATTATCATAGGGAGGACGAAAATGACCTAATTGTTCATCCAATGACACAAAAACACCAATTGGATGCACAAGAATAGTTAGAAACCCTAATTGGACAAGATAAAGTGTAGGGAGGACCAAAATGACCTATATGTTCATCCAATGACCCAAAACACCTATTGGATGCATAAGATTGGTTAAAAACCCAAATTGGACAAGATTAAGTGTAGGGAGAACGAAAATGACGTCAATATTCGTCCAATGATACAAAACACCTATTGGATGCACAAGATTGGTTAAAAACCCTAATTGGACTAGAATTATCCTAGGGAGGACGAAAATGACCTAATTGTTCATCCAATTACACAAAAACACCAACTGGATGCACAAGATTGGTTAGAAACCGTAATTTGACAAGATAAAGTGTCGGGAGGACGAAAATGATCTAAATGATCATCCAATGACACAAAACACCTATTGGATGCACAAGATTGGTTAAAAACCCTAATTGGACAAGAATTAGCCTAGGGAGGACGAAAATGACCTAATTCTTCATCCAATGACACAAACACACCTATTGGATGCACAAGATTGGATAGAAACCCTAATTGGACAAGGTTAAGTTTAGGGAGGACGAAAATGACGTAAATATTCGTCCAATGATACAAAACACCTATTGGATGCAAAAGATTGGTTAAAAACCCTAATTGGACTAGAATTATCCTAGGGAGGACGAAAATGATCTAATTGTTCATCCAATTACACAAAAACACCAATTGGATGCACAAGATTGGTTAAAAACCCTAATTAGACAAGATTAAGTGTAGGGATGACGAAAATGACCTAAATATTCATCCAATGACACAAAACACCTATTGGATGCACAAGATTGGTTAAAAACCCTAATTGGACAAGATTAAGTGTAGGGAGGACGAAAATGACCTAAATGTTCATCCAATGACACAAAACACCTATTGGATGCACAAGATTGGTTAAAAACCCTAATTGGACAAGAATTATAATTGGGAGGACGAAAATGACCTAATTGGTCATCCAATGACACAAAAACACCATTTGGATGCACAAGAATTGTTAGAAACCCTAATTGGACAAGATAAAGTGTAGGGAGGACGAAAATGACCTAAATGTTCATCCAATTACCCAAAACACCTATTGGATGCATAAGATTGGTTAAAAACCCAAATTGGACAAGATTAAGTGTAGGGAGAACGAAAATGACGTAAATATTCGTCCAATGATACAAAACACCTATTGGATGCACAAGATTGGTTAAAAACCCTAATTGGACAAGATTAAGTGTAAGGAGGACGAAAATGACCTAATTGTTCATCCAATGACACAAACACACCTATGGGATGCACAAGATTGGTTAGAAACCCTAATTGGACAAGATTAAGTGTAGCGAGGACGAAAATGTGCTAAATGTTCGTTCAATGATACAAAACACCTATTGGATGCACAAGATTGGTTAGAAACCCTAATTGGACAAGATAAAGTGTAGGGAGAACGAAAATGACCTAAATGTTCATCCAATGACACAAAACACTTATTGGATGCACAAGATTGGTTAAAAACCCTAATTGGACAAGATTAAGTGTAGGGAGAACGAAAATGACGTAAATATTCGTCCAATGATACAAAACACCTATTGGATGCACAAGATTGGTTAAAAACCCTAATTGGACAAGAATTATCCTAGGGAGGACGAAAATGACCTAATTGTTCATCCAATGACACAAACACACCTATGGGATGCACAAGATTGGTTAGAAACCCTAATTGGACAAGATTAAGTGTAGCGAGGACGAAAATGTGCTAAATGTTCGTTCAATGATACAAAACACCTATTGGATGCACAAGATTGGTTAGAAACCCTAATTGGACAAGATAAAGTGTAGGGAGGACGAAAATGACCTAAATGTTCATCCAATGACCCAAAACACCTATTGGATGCATAAGATTGATTAAAAACCCAAATTGGACAAGATTAAGTGTAGGGAGAACGAAAATGACGTAAATATTCGTCCAATGATACAAAACACCTATTGGATGCACAAGATTGGTTAAAAACCCTAATTGGACAAGAATTATCCTAGGGAGGACGAAAATGACCTAATTGTTCATCCAATTACACAAAAACACCAACTGGATGCACAAGATTGGTTAGAAACCGTAATTTGACAAGATAAAGTGTCGGGAGGACGAAAATGACCTAAATGATCATCCAATGACACAAAACACCTATTGGATGCACAAGATTGGTTAAAAACCCTAATTGGACAAGAATTAGCCTAGGGAGGACGAAAATGACCTAATTGTTCATCCAATGGCACAAACACACCTTTTGGATGCACAAGATTGGATAGAAACCCTAATTGGACAAGGTTAAGTTTAGGGAGGACGAAAATGACGTAAATATTAGTCCAATGATACAAAACACCTATTGGATGCACAAGATTGGTTAAAAACCCTAATTGGACAAGAATTATCCTAGGGAGGACGAAAATGATCTAATTGTTCATCCAATTACACAAAAACACCAGTTGGATGCACAAGATTGGTTAAAAACCCTAATTAGACAAGATTAAGTGTAGTGATGACGAAAATGACCTAAATATTCATCCAATGACACAAAACACCTATTGGATGCACAAGATTGGTTAAAAACCCTAATTGGACAAGATTAAGTGTAGGGAGGACGAAAATGACCTAAATGTTCATCCAATGACACAAAACACCTATTGGATGCACAAGATTGGCTAAAAACCCTAATTGGACAAGAATTATCCTAGGGAGAACGAAAATGACCTAATTGTTCATCCAATGACACAAACACACCTATTGGATGCACAAGATTGGTTAGAAACCCTAATTGGACAAGGTTAAGTTTAGGGAGGACGAAAATGACGTAAATATTCGTCCAATGATACAAAACACCTATTGGATGCACAAGATTGGTTAAAAACCCTAATTCGACAAGAATTAGCCTAGGGTAGACGAAAATGACCTAATTGTTCATCCAATGACATAAAAACACCAATTGGATGCACAAGATTGGTTAAAAACCCTAATTGGATAAGAATTAGCCCTGGGAGGACGAAAATGACCTAAATGTTCATCCAATGACACAAAACACCTATTGGATGCACAAGATTGGTTAAAAACCCTAATTGGACAAGATAAAGTGTAGGGAGGACGAAAATGACCTAAATGTTCATCCAATGACACAAAACACATATTGGATGCACAAGATTGGTTAAAAACCCTAATTGGATAAGAATTAGCCTAGGGAGGACGAAAATGACCTAAATGTACATCCAATGACACAAAACACCTATTGGATACACAAGATTGGTTAAAAACCCTAATTGGACAAGATTAAGTGTAGGGAGGACGAAAATGACCTAAATGTTCATCCAATGACACAAAACACCTATTGGATGCACAAGATTGGTTAAAAACCCTAATTGGACAAGAATTATTCTAGGGAGGACGAAAATGACCTAATTGTTCATCCAATGACACAAACACACCTATTGGATGCACAAGATTGGTTAAAAACCCTAATTGGACAAGATAAAGTGTAGGGAGGACGAAAATGACCTAAATGTTCATCCAATGACACAAAACACTTATTGGATGCACAAGATTGGTTAAAAACCCTAATTAGACAAGATTAAGTGTAGGGATGACGAAAATGACCTAAATATTCATCCAATGACACAAAACACCTATTGGATGCACAAGATTGGTTAAAAACCCTAATTGGACAAGATTAAGTGTAGGGAGGACGAAAATGACCTAAATGTTCATCCAATGACACAAAACACCTATTGGATGCACAAGATTGGTTAAAAACCCTAATTAGACAAGAATTATCCTAGGGAGAACGAAAATGACCTAATTGTTCATCCAATGACACAAACACACCTATTGGATGCACAAGATTGGTTAGAAACCCTAATTGGACAAGGTTAAGTTTAGGGAGGACGAAAATGACGTAAATATTCGTCCAATGATACAAAACACCTATTGGATACACAAGATTGGTTAAAAACCCTAATTCGACAAGAATTAGCCTAGGGAAGACGAAAATGACCTAATTGTTCATCCAATGACAGAAAAACACCAATTGGATGCACAAGATTGGTTAAAAACCCTTATTGGATAAGAATTAGCCTAGGGAGGACGAAAATGACCTAAATGTTCATCCAATGACACAAAACACCTATTGGATGCACAAGATTGGTTAAAAACCCTAATTGGACAAGATTAAGTGTAGGGAGGACGAAAATGACGTAAATATTCGTCCAATGATACAAAACACCTATTGGATGCACAAGATTGGTTAAAAACCCTAATTGGACAAGAATTATCCTAGGGAGGACGAAAATGACCTAATTGTTCATCCAATGACACAAAACACCTATTGGATGCACAAGATTGGTTAAAAACCCTAATTGGACAAGATTAAGTGTAGGGAGGACGAAAATGACCTAAATGTTCATCCAATGAAACAAAACACCTATTGGATGCACAAGATTGGTTAAAAACCCTAATTGGACAAGAATTATCCTAGGGAGGACGAAAATGACCTAATTGTTCATCCAATGACACAAACACACCTATTGGATGCACAAGATTGGTTAGAAACCCTAATTGGACAAGAATTAGCCTAGGGAAGACGAAAATGACCTAATTGTTCATCCAATGACAGAAAAACACCAATTGGATGCACAAGATTCGTTAAAAACCCTAATTGGATAAGAATTAGCCTAGGGAGGACGAAAATGACCTAAATGTTCATCCAATGACACAAAACACCTATTGGATGCACAAGATTGGTTAAAAACCCTAATTGGACAAGATTAAGTGTAGGGAGGGCGAAAATGACCTAAATGTTCATCCAATGACACAAAACACCTATTGGATGCACAAGATTGGTTAAAAACCCTAATTGGACAAGAATTAGCCTAGGGAGGACGAAAATGACCTAATTGTTCATCCAATGACACAAAAACACCTATTGGATGCACAAGATTGGTTAGAAACCCTAATTAGAAGAGATTAAGTTTAGGGAGGACGAAAATGACATCAATGTTCATCCAATGAGACAAAAACAACAATTGGATGCACAAGATTGGTTAGAAACCCTAATTGGACAAGATTAAGTGTAGGGAGGACGAAAATGACTAAAATGTTCATCCAATGACACAAAACACCTATTGGATGCACAAGATTGGTTAAAAACCCTAATTGGACAAGAATTAGCCTAGGGAGGACGAAAATGACCTAATTGTTCATCCAATGACACAAAAACACCTCTCGGATGCACAAGATTAGTTAGAAACCCTAATTGAACAAGATTAAGTGTAGGGAGGACGAAAAGGACCTAAATGTTCATCCAATGACACAAAACACCTATTGGATGCACAAGATTGGTTAAAAACCCTAATTGGACAAGAATTATCATAGGGAGGACGAAAATGACCTAATTGTTCATCCAATGACACAAAAACACCAATTGGATGCACAAGATTGGTTAGAAACCCTAATTGGACAAGATAAAGTGTAGGGAGGACGAAAATGACCTAAGTGTTCATCTAATGACACAAAACACCTATTGGATGCACAAGATTGGTTAAAAACCCTAATTGGACAAGAATTAGCCTAGGGAGGACGAAAATGACCTAATTGTTCATCCAATGACACAAAAACACCTATCGGATGCACAAGATTGGTTAGAAACCCTAATTGGACAAGATTAAGTGTAGGGAGGACGAAAATGACCTAAATGTTCATTCAATGACACAAAACACCTATTGGATACACATGATTGGTTAAAAACCCGAATAGGACAAGAATTATCCTAGGGAGGACGAAAATGACCTAAATGTTCATCCAATGACCCAAAACACCTATTGGATGCATAAGATTGGTTAAAAACCCAAATTGGACAAGATTAAGTGTAGGGACAATGAAAATGACCTAAATGTTCATCCAATGACACAAAACATCTATTAGATGCACAAGATTGGTCAAAAACCCTAATTGGACAAGATTAAGTGTAGGGAGGACGAAAATGACCTAAATATTCATCCAATGACACAAAACACCTATTGGATGCACAAGATTGGTTAAAAAACCTAATTGGACAAGATTAAGTGTTGGGAGGACGAAAATGACCTAAATGTTCATCCAACGACACAAACACAACTATTGGATGCACAAGATTGGTTAAAAACCCTAATTGGATAAGAATTAGCCTAGGGAGGACGAAAAAGACGTAAGTGTCAATCCAATGACACAAAACTCCTATTGGATGCACAAGATTGGTTAGAAACCCTAATTGGACTAGATAAAGTGTAGGGAGGACGAAAATGACCTAAATGTTCATCCAATGACACAAAACACTTATTGGATGCACAAGATTGGTTAAAAACCCTAATTAGACAAGATTAAGTGTAGGGATGACGAAAATGACCTAAATATTCATCCAATGACACAAAACACCTATTGGATGCACAAGATTGGTTAAAAACCCTAATTGGACAAGATTAAGTGTAGGGAGGACGAAAATGACCTAAATGTGCATCCAATGACACAAAACACCTATTGGATGCACAAGATTGGTTAAAAACCCTAATTGGACAAGAATTATAATAGGGAGGACGAAAATGACCTAATTGTTCATCCAATGACACAAAAACACCAATTGGATGCACAAGAATTGTTAGAAACCCTAATTGGACAAGATAAAGTGTAGGGAGGACGAAAATGACCAAAATGTTCATCCAATGACCCAAAACACCTATTGGATGCATAAGATTGGTTAAAAACCCAAATTGGACAAGATTAAGTGTAGGGAGAACGAAAATGACGTAAATATTCGTCCAATGATACAAAACACCTATTGGATGCACAAGATTGGTTAAAAACCCTAATTGGACAAGAATTATCGTAGGGAGGACGAAAATGACCTAATTGTTCATCCAATTACACAAAAACACCAACTGGATGCACAAGATTGGTTAGAAACCGTAATTTGACAAGATAAAGTGTCGGGAGGACGAAAATGACCTAAATGATCGTCCAATGACACAAAACACCTATTGGATGCACAAGATTGGTTAAAAACCCTAATTGGACAAGAATTAGCCTAGGGAGGACGAAAATGACCTAATTGTTCATCCAATGACACAAACACACCTATTGGATGCACAAGATTGGATAGAAACCCTAATTGGACAAGGTTAAGTTTAGGGAGGACGAAAATGACGTAAATATTCGTCCAATGATACAAAACACGTATTGGATGCACAAGATTGGTTAAAAACCCTAATTGGACTAGAATTATCCTAGGGAGGACGAAAATGATCTAATTGTTCATCCAATTACACAAAAACACCAATTGGATGCACAAGATTGGTTAAAAACCCTAATTAGACAAGATTAAGTGTAGGGATGACGAAAATGACCTAAATATTCATCCAATGACACAAAACACCTATTGGATGCACAAGATTGGTTAAAAACCCTAATTGGACAAGATTAAGTGTAGGGAGGACGAAAATGACCTAAATGTTCATCCAATGACACAAAACACCTATTGGATGCACAAGATTGGTTAAAAACCCTAATTGGACAAGAATTATAATTGGGAGGACGAAAATGACCTAATTGGTCATCCAATGACACAAAAACACCATTTGGATGCACAAGAATTGTTAGAAACCCTAATTGGACAAGATAAAGTGTAGGGAGGACGAAAATGACCTAAATGTTCATCCAATTACCCAAAACACCTATTGGATGCATAAGATTGGTTAAAAACCCAAATTGGACAAGATTAAGTGTAGGGAGAACGAAAATGACGTAAATATTCGTCCAATGATACAAAACACCTATTGGATGCACAAGATTGGTTAAAAACCCTAATTGGACAAGATTAAGTGTAAGGAGGACGAAAATGACCTAATTGTTCATCCAATGACACAAACACACCTATGGGATGCACAAGATTGGTTAGAAACCCTAATTGGACAAGATTAAGTGTAGCGAGGACGAAAATGTGCTAAATGTTCGTTCAATGATACAAAACACCTATTGGATGCACAAGATTGGTTAGAAACCCTAATTGGACAAGATAAAGTGTAGGGAGAACGAAAATGACCTAAATGTTCATCCAATGACACAAAACACTTATTGGATGCACAAGATTGGTTAAAAACCCTAATTGGACAAGATTAAGTGTAGGGAGAACGAAAATGACGTAAATATTCGTCCAATGATACAAAACACCTATTGGATGCACAAGATTGGTTAAAAACCCTAATTGGACAAGAATTATCCTAGGGAGGACGAAAATGACCTAATTGTTCATCCAATGACACAAACACACCTATGGGATGCACAAGATTGGTTAGAAACCCTAATTGGACAAGATTAAGTGTAGCGAGGACGAAAATGTGCTAAATGTTCGTTCAATGATACAAAACACCTATTGGATGCACAAGATTGGTTAGAAACCCTAATTGGACAAGATAAAGTGTAGGGAGGACGAAAATGACCTAAATGTTCATCCAATGACCCAAAACACCTATTGGATGCATAAGATTGATTAAAAACCCAAATTGGACAAGATTAAGTGTAGGGAGAACGAAAATGACGTAAATATTCGTCCAATGATACAAAACACCTATTGGATGCACAAGATTGGTTAAAAACCCTAATTGGACAAGAATTATCCTAGGGAGGACGAAAATGACCTAATTGTTCATCCAATTACACAAAAACACCAACTGGATGCACAAGATTGGTTAGAAACCGTAATTTGACAAGATAAAGTGTCGGGAGGACGAAAATGACCTAAATGATCATCCAATGACACAAAACACCTATTGGATGCACAAGATTGGTTAAAAACCCTAATTGGACAAGAATTAGCCTAGGGAGGACGAAAATGACCTAATTGTTCATCCAATGGCACAAACACACCTTTTGGATGCACAAGATTGGATAGAAACCCTAATTGGACAAGGTTAAGTTTAGGGAGGACGAAAATGACGTAAATATTAGTCCAATGATACAAAACACCTATTGGATGCACAAGATTGGTTAAAAACCCTAATTGGACAAGAATTATCCTAGGGAGGACGAAAATGATCTAATTGTTCATCCAATTACACAAAAACACCAGTTGGATGCACAAGATTGGTTAAAAACCCTAATTAGACAAGATTAAGTGTAGTGATGACGAAAATGACCTAAATATTCATCCAATGACACAAAACACCTATTGGATGCACAAGATTGGTTAAAAACCCTAATTGGACAAGATTAAGTGTAGGGAGGACGAAAATGACCTAAATGTTCATCCAATGACACAAAACACCTATTGGATGCACAAGATTGGCTAAAAACCCTAATTGGACAAGAATTATCCTAGGGAGAACGAAAATGACCTAATTGTTCATCCAATGACACAAACACACCTATTGGATGCACAAGATTGGTTAGAAACCCTAATTGGACAAGGTTAAGTTTAGGGAGGACGAAAATGACGTAAATATTCGTCCAATGATACAAAACACCTATTGGATGCACAAGATTGGTTAAAAACCCTAATTCGACAAGAATTAGCCTAGGGTAGACGAAAATGACCTAATTGTTCATCCAATGACAGAAAAACACCAATTGGATGCACAAGATTGGTTAAAAACCCTAATTGGATAAGAATTAGCCCCGGGAGGACGAAAATGACCTAAATGTTCATCCAATGACACAAAACACCTATTGGATGCACAAGATTGGTTAAAAACCCTAATTGGACAAGATTAAGTGTACGGAGGACGAAAATGACCTAAATGTTCATCCAATGACACAAAACACCTATTGGATGCACAAGATTGGTTAAAAACCCTAATTGGACAAGAATTATCATAGGGAGGACGAAAATGACCTAATTGGTCATCCAATGACACAAAAGCACCAATTGGATGCAGAAGAATAGTTAGAAACCCTAATTGGACAAGATAAAGTGTAGGGAGGACGAAAATGACCTAAATGTTCATCCAATGACCCAAAACACCTATTGGATGCATAAGATTGGTTAAAAACCCAAATTGGACAAGATTAAGTGTAGGGAGAACGAAAATGACGTAAATATTCGTCCAATGATACAAAACACCTATTGGATGCACAAGATTGGTTAAAAACCCTAATTGGACAAGAATTATCCTAAGGAGGACGAAAATGACCTAATTGTTCATCCAATTACACAAAAACACCAACTGGATGCACAAGATTGGTTAGAAACCGTAATTTGACAAGATAAAGTGTCGGGAGGACGAAAATGACCTAAATGATCATCCAATGACACAAAACACCTATTGGATGCACAAGATTGGTTAAAAACCCTAATTGGACAAGAATTAGCCTAGGGAGGACGAAAATGACCTAATTGTTCATCCAATGACACAAACACACCTATTGGATGCACAAGATTGGATAGAAACCCTAATTGGACAAGGTTAAGTTTAGGGAGGACGAAAATGATGTAAATATTCGTCCAATGATACAAAACACCTATTGGATGCACAAGATTGGTTAAAAACCCTAATTGGACAAGAATTATCGTAGGGAGGACGAAAATGACCTAATTGTTCATCCAATTACACAAAAACACCAACTGGATGCACAAGATTGGTTAGAAACCGTAATTTGACAAGATAAAGTGTCGGGAGGACGAAAATGACCTAAATGATCATCCAATGACACAAAACACCTATTGGATGCACAAGATTGGTTAAAAACCCTAATTGGACAAGAATTAGCCTAGGGAGGACGAAATAGACCTAATTGTTCATCCAATGACACAAACACACCTATTGGATGCACAAGATTGGATAGAATCCCTAATTGGACAAGGTTAAGTTTAGGGAGGACGAAAATGACGTAAATATTCGTCCAATGATACAAAACACCTATTGGATGCACAAGATTGGTTAAAAACCCTAATTGGACAAGAATTATCCTAGGGAGGACGAAAATGATCTCATTGTTCATCCAATTACACAAAAACACCAATTGGATACACAAGATTGGTTAAAAACCCTAATTAGACAAGATTAAGTGTAGGGATGACGAAAATGACCTAAATATTCATCCAATGACACAAAACACCTATTGGATGCACAAGATTGGTTAAAAACCCTAATTGGAAGAGATTAAGTGTAGGGAGGACGAAAATGACCTAAATGTTCATCCAATGACACAAAACACCTATTGGATGCACAAGATTGGTTAAAAACCCTAATTGGACAAGAATTAGCCTAGGGAGGACGAAAATGACCTAATTGTTCATTCAATGACACAAACACACCTATTGGATGCACAAGATTGGATAGAAACCCTAATTGGACAAGGTTAAGTTTAGGGAGGACGAAAATGACGTAAATATTCGTCCAATGATACAAAACACCTATTGGATGCACAAGATTGGTTAAAAATCCTAATTGGACAAGATTAAGTGTAGGGATGACGAAAATGACCTAAATATTCATCCAATGACACAAAACACCTATTGGATGCACAAGATTGGTTAAAAACCCTAATTGGACAAGATAAAGTGTAGGGAGGACGAAAATGACCTAAATGTTCATCCAATGACACAAAACACGTATTGGATGCACAAGATTGGTTAAAAACCCTAATTAGAAAAGATTAAGTGTAGGGATGACGAAAATGACCTAAATATTCATCCAATGACACAAAACACCTATTGGATGCACAAGATTGGTTAAAAACCCTAATTGGACAAGATTAAGTGTAGGGAGGACGAAAATGACCTAAATGTTCATCCAATGACACAAAACACCTATTGGATGCACAAGATTGGTTAAAAACCCTAATTGGACAAGAATTAGCCTAGGGAGGACGAAAATGACCTAATTGTTCATCCAATGACACAAACACACCTATTGGATGCACAAGATTGGTTAAAAACCCTAATTGGACTAGAATTATCCTAGGGAGGACGAAAATGATCTAATTGTTCATCCAATTACACAAAAACACCAATTGGATGCACAAGATTGGTTAAAAACCCTAATTAGACAAGATTAAGTGTAGGGATGACGAAAATGACCTAAATATTCATCCAATGACACAAAACACCTATTGGATGCACAAGATTGGTTAAAAACCCTAATTGGACAAGATTAAGTGTAGGGAGGACGAAAATGACCTAAATGTTCATCCAATGACACAAAACACCTATTGGATGCACAAGATTGGTTAAAAACCCTAATTGGACAAGAATTATAATTGGGAGGACGAAAATGACCTAATTGGTCATCCAATGACACAAAAACACCATTTGGATGCACAAGAATTGTTAGAAACCCTAATTGGACAAGATAAAGTGTAGGGAGGACGAAAATGACCTAAATGTTCATCCAATTACCCAAAACACCTATTGGATGCATAAGATTGGTTAAAAACCCAAATTGGACAAGATTAAGTGTAGGGAGAACGAAAATGACGTAAATATTCGTCCAATGATACAAAACACCTATTGGATGCACAAGATTGGTTAAAAACCCTAATTGGACAAGATTAAGTGTAAGGAGGACGAAAATGACCTAATTGTTCATCCAATGACACAAACACACCTATGGGATGCACAAGATTGGTTAGAAACCCTAATTGGACAAGATTAAGTGTAGCGAGGACGAAAATGTGCTAAATGTTCGTTCAATGATACAAAACACCTATTGGATGCACAAGATTGGTTAGAAACCCTAATTGGACAAGATAAAGTGTAGGGAGAACGAAAATGACCTAAATGTTCATCCAATGACACAAAACACTTATTGGATGCACAAGATTGGTTAAAAACCCTAATTGGACAAGATTAAGTGTAGGGAGAACGAAAATGACGTAAATATTCGTCCAATGATACAAAACACCTATTGGATGCACAAGATTGGTTAAAAACCCTAATTGGACAAGAATTATCCTAGGGAGGACGAAAATGACCTAATTGTTCATCCAATGACACAAACACACCTATGGGATGCACAAGATTGGTTAGAAACCCTAATTGGACAAGATTAAGTGTAGCGAGGACGAAAATGTGCTAAATGTTCGTTCAATGATACAAAACACCTATTGGATGCACAAGATTGGTTAGAAACCCTAATTGGACAAGATAAAGTGTAGGGAGGACGAAAATGACCTAAATGTTCATCCAATGACCCAAAACACCTATTGGATGCATAAGATTGATTAAAAACCCAAATTGGACAAGATTAAGTGTAGGGAGAACGAAAATGACGTAAATATTCGTCCAATGATACAAAACACCTATTGGATGCACAAGATTGGTTAAAAACCCTAATTGGACAAGAATTATCCTAGGGAGGACGAAAATGACCTAATTGTTCATCCAATTACACAAAAACACCAACTGGATGCACAAGATTGGTTAGAAACCGTAATTTGACAAGATAAAGTGTCGGGAGGACGAAAATGACCTAAATGATCATCCAATGACACAAAACACCTATTGGATGCACAAGATTGGTTAAAAACCCTAATTGGACAAGAATTAGCCTAGGGAGGACGAAAATGACCTAATTGTTCATCCAATGGCACAAACACACCTTTTGGATGCACAAGATTGGATAGAAACCCTAATTGGACAAGGTTAAGTTTAGGGAGGACGAAAATGACGTAAATATTAGTCCAATGATACAAAACACCTATTGGATGCACAAGATTGGTTAAAAACCCTAATTGGACAAGAATTATCCTAGGGAGGACGAAAATGATCTAATTGTTCATCCAATTACACAAAAACACCAGTTGGATGCACAAGATTGGTTAAAAACCCTAATTAGACAAGATTAAGTGTAGTGATGACGAAAATGACCTAAATATTCATCCAATGACACAAAACACCTATTGGATGCACAAGATTGGTTAAAAACCCTAATTGGACAAGATTAAGTGTAGGGAGGACGAAAATGACCTAAATGTTCATCCAATGACACAAAACACCTATTGGATGCACAAGATTGGCTAAAAACCCTAATTGGACAAGAATTATCCTAGGGAGAACGAAAATGACCTAATTGTTCATCCAATGACACAAACACACCTATTGGATGCACAAGATTGGTTAGAAACCCTAATTGGACAAGGTTAAGTTTAGGGAGGACGAAAATGACGTAAATATTCGTCCAATGATACAAAACACCTATTGGATGCACAAGATTGGTTAAAAACCCTAATTCGACAAGAATTAGCCTAGGGTAGACGAAAATGACCTAATTGTTCATCCAATGACAGAAAAACACCAATTGGATGCACAAGATTGGTTAAAAACCCTAATTGGATAAGAATTAGCCCCGGGAGGACGAAAATGACCTAAATGTTCATCCAATGACACAAAACACCTATTGGATGCACAAGATTGGTTAAAAACCCTAATTGGACAAGATTAAGTGTACGGAGGACGAAAATGACCTAAATGTTCATCCAATGACACAAAACACCTATTGGATGCACAAGATTGGTTAAAAACCCTAATTGGACAAGATTAAGTGTAGGGAGGACGAAAATGACCTAAATGTTCATCCAATGACACAAAACACCTATTGGATGCACAAGATTGGTTAAAAACCGTAATTGGACAAGATTAAGTGTAGGGAGGACGAAAATGACCTAAATGTTCATCCAATGACACAAAACACCTATTGGATGCACAAGATTGGTTAAAAACCCTAATTGGACAAGAATTATCATAGGGAGGACGAAAATGACCTAATTGTTCATCCAATGACACAAAAACACCAATTGGATGCAGAAGAATTGTCAGAAACCCTAATTGGACAAGATAAAGTGTAGGGAGGACAAAAATGACCTAAATGTTCATCCAATGACCCAAAACACCTATTGGATGCATAAGATTGGTTAAAAACCCAAATTGGACAAGATTAAGTGTAGGGAGAACGAAAATGACGTAAATATTCGTCCAATGATACAAAACACCTATTGGATGCACAAGATTGGTTAAAAACCCTAATTGGACAAGAATTATCCTAGGGAGGACGAAAATGACCTAATTGTTCATCCAATTACACAAAAACACCAACTGGATGCACAAGATTGGTTAGAAACCGTAATTTGACAAGATAAAGTGTAGGGAGGACGAAAATGACCTAAATGATCATCCAATGACACAAAACACCTATTGGATGCACAAGATTGGTTAAAAACCCTAATTGGACAAGAATTAGCCTAGGGAGGACGAAAATGACCTAATTGTTCATCCAATGACACAAACACACCTATTGGATGCACAAGATTGGATAGAAACCCTAATTGGACAAGGTTAAGTTTAGGGAGGACGAAAATGATGTAAATATTCGTCCAATGATACAAAACACCTATTGGATGCACAAGATTGGTTAAAAACCCTAATTGGACAAGAATTATCGTAGGGAGGACGAAAATGACCTAATTGTTCATCCAATTACACAAAAACACCAACTGGATGCACAAGATTGGTTAGAAACCGTAATTTGACAAGATAAAGTGTCGGGAGGACGAAAATGACCTAAATGATCATCCAATGACACAAAACACCTATTGGATGCACAAGATTGGTTAAAAACCCTAATTGGACAAGAATTAGCCTAGGGAGGACGAAATAGACCTAATTGTTCATCCAATGACACAAACACACCTATTGGATGCACAAGATTGGATAGAATCCCTAATTGGACAAGGTTAAGTTTAGGGAGGACGAAAATGACGTAAATATTCGTCCAATGATACAAAACACCTATTGGATGCACAAGATTGGTTAAAAACCCTAATTGGACAAGAATTATCCTAGGGAGGACGAAAATGATCTCATTGTTCATCCAATTACACAAAAACACCAATTGGATACACAAGATTGGTTAAAAACCCTAATTAGACAAGATTAAGTGTAGGGATGACGAAAATGACCTAAATATTCATCCAATGACACAAAACACCTATTGGATGCACAAGATTGGTTAAAAACCCTAATTGGAAGAGATTAAGTGTAGGGAGGACGAAAATGACCTAAATGTTCATCCAATGACACAAAACACCTATTGGATGCACAAGATTGGTTAAAAACCCTAATTGGACAAGAATTAGCCTAGGGAGGACGAAAATGACCTAATTGTTCATTCAATGACACAAACACACCTATTGGATGCACAAGATTGGATAGAAACCCTAATTGGACAAGGTTAAGTTTAGGGAGGACGAAAATGACGTAAATATTCGTCCAATGATACAAAACACCTATTGGATGCACAAGATTGGTTAAAAATCCTAATTGGACAAGATTAAGTGTAGGGATGACGAAAATGACCTAAATATTCATCCAATGACACAAAACACCTATTGGATGCACAAGATTGGTTAAAAACCCTAATTGGACAAGATAAAGTGTAGGGAGGACGAAAATGACCTAAATGTTCATCCAATGAAACAAAACACTTATTGGATGCACAAGATTGGTTAAAAACCCTAATTAGACAAGATTAAGTGTAGGGATGACGAAAATGACCTAAATATTCATCCAATGACACAAAACACCTATTGGATGCACAAGATTGGTTAAAAACCCTAATTGGACAAGATTAAGTGTAGGGAGGACGAAAATGACCTAAATGTTCATCCAATGACACAAAACACCTATTGGATGCACAAGATTGGTTAAAAACCCTAATTGGACAAGAATTATCCTAGGGAGAACGAAAATGACCTAATTGTTCATCCAATGACACAAACACACCTATTGGATGCACAAGATTGGTTAGAAACCCTATTGGACAAGGTTAAGTTTAGGGAGGACGAAAATGACGTAAATATTCGTCCAATGATACAAAACACCTATTGGATGCACAAGATTGGTTAAAAACCCTAATTCGACAAGAATTAGCCTAGGGAAGACGAAAATGACCTAATTGTTCATCCAATGACACAAACACACCTATTGGATGCACAAGATTGGTTAAAAATCCTAATTGGATAAGAATTAGCCTAGGGAGGACGAAAATGACCTAAATGTTCATCCAATGACACAAAACACCTATTGGATGCACAAGATTGGTTAAAAACCCTAATTGGACAAGAATTATCATAGGGAGGACGAAAATGACCTAATTGTTCATCCAATGACACAAAAACACCAATTGGATGCAGAAGAATTGTTAGAAACCCTAATTGGACAAGATAAAGTGTAGGGAGGACGAAAATGACCTAAATGTTCATCCAATGACCCAAAACACCTATTGGATGCATAAGATTGGTTAAAAACCCAAATTGGACAAGATTAAGTGTAGGGAGAACGAAAATGACGTAAATATTCGTCCAATGATACAAAACACCTATTGGATGCACAAGATTGGTTAAAAACCCTAATTGGACAAGAATTATCGTAGGGAGGACGAAAATGACCTAAATGTTCATCCAATTACACAAAAACACCAACTGGATGCACAAGATTGGTTAGAAACCGTAATTTGACAAGATAAAGTGTCGGGAGGACGAAAATGACCTAAATGATCATCCAATGACACAAAACACCTATTGGATGCACAAGACTGGTTAAAAACCCTAATTGGACAAGAATTAGCCTAGGGAGGACGAAAATGACCTAATTGTTCATCCAATGACACAAACACACCTATTGGATGCACAAGATTGGATAGAAACCCTAATTGGACAAGGTTAAGTTTAGGGAGGACGAAAATGATGTAAATATTCGTCCAATGATACAAAACACCTATTGGATGCACAAGATTGGTTAAAAACCCTAATTGGACTAGAATTATCCTAGGGAGGACGAAAATGTGTAGGGAGAACGAAAATGACGTAAATATTCGTCCAATGATACAAAACACCTATTGGATGCACAAGATTGGTTAAAAACCCTAATTGGACAAGAATTAGCCTAGGGAGGACGAAAATGACCTAATTGTTCATCCAATGACACAAACACACCTATTGGATGCACAAGATCGGTTAAAAACCCTAATTGGACTAGAATTATCCTAGGGAGGACGAAAATGATCTAATTGTTCATCCAAGTACACAAAAACACCAATTGGATGCACAAGATTGGTTAAAAACCCTAATTAGACAAGATTAAGTGTAGGGATGACGAAAATGACCTAAATATTCATCCAATGACACAAAACACCTATTGGATGCACAAGATTGGTTAAAAACCCTAATTGGACAAGATTAAGTGTAGGGAGGACGAAAATGACCTAAATGTTCATCCAATGACACAAAACACCTATTGGATGCACAAGATTGGTTAAAAACCCTAATTGGACAAGAATTATCATAGCGAGGACGAAAATGACCTAATTGTTCATCCAATGACACAAAAACACCAATTGGATGCAAAAGAATAGTTAGAAACCCTAATTGGACAAGATAAAGTGTAGGGAGGACGAAAATGACCTAAATGTTCATCCAATGACCCAAAACACCTATTGGATGCATAAGATTGGTTAAAAACCCAAATTGGACAAGATTAAGTGTAGGGAGAACGAAAATGACGTAAATATTCGTCCAATGATACAAAACACCTATTGGATGCACAAGATTGGTTAAAAACCCTAATTGGACAAGAATTATCCTAGGGAGGAAGAAAATGACCTAATTGCTCATCTAATTACACAAAAACACCAACTGGATGCACAAGATTGGTTAGAAACCTTAATTTGACAAGATAAAGTGTCGGGAGGACGAAAATGACCTAAATGATCATCCAATGACACAAAACACCTACTGGATGCACAAGATTCGTTAAAAACCCTAATTGGACAAGAATTAGCCTAGGGAGGACGAAAATGACCTAATTGTTCATCCAATGACACAAACACACCTATTGGATGCACAAGATTGGATAGAAACCCTAATTGGACAAGGTTAAGTTTAGGGAGGACGAAAATGACGTAAATATTCGTCCAATGATACAAAACACCTATTGGATGCACAAGATTAGTTAAAAACCCTAATTGGACTAGAATTATCCTAGGGAGGACGAAAATGATCTAATTGTTCATCCAATTACACAAAAACACTAATTGCATGCACAAGATTGGTTAAAAACCCTAATTAGACAAGATTAAGTGTAGGGATGACGAAAATGACCTAAATATTCATCCAATGACACAAAACACCTATTGGATGCACAAGATTGGTTAAAAACCCTAATTGGACAAGATTAAGTGTAGGGAGGACGAAAATGACCTAAATGTTCATCCAATGAAACAAAACACCTATTGGATGCACAAGATTGGTTAAAAACCCTAATTGGACAAGAATTATCCTAGGGAGGACGAAAATGACCTAATTGTTCATCCAATGACACAAACACACCTATTGGATGCACAAGATTGGTTAGAAACCCTAATTGGACAAGAATTAGCCTAGGGAAGACGAAAATGACCTAATTGTTCATCCAATGACAGAAAAACACCAATTGGATGCACAAGATTCGTTAAAAACCCTAATTGGATAAGAATTAGCCTAGGGAGGACGAAAATGACCTAAATGTTCATCCAATGACACAAAACACCTATTGGATGCACAAGATTGGTTAAAAACCCTAATTGGACAAGATTAAGTGTAGGGAGGACGAAAATGACCTAAATGTTCATCCAATGACACAAAACACCTATTGGATGCACAAGATTGGTTAAAAACCCTAATTGGACAAGAATTATCATAGGGTGGACGAAAATGACCTAATTGTTCATCCAATGACACAAAAACACCAATTGGATGCAGAAGAATTGTTAGAAACCCTAATTGGACAAGATAACGTGTAGGGAGGACGAAAATGACCTAAATGTTCATCCAATGACCCAAAACACCTATTGGATGCATAAGATTGGTTAAAAACCCAAATTGGACAAGATTAAGTGTAGGGAGAACGAAAATGACGTAAATATTCGTCCAATGATACAAAACACCTGTTGGATGCACAAGATTGGTTAAAAACCCTAATTGGACAAGAATTATCCTAGGGAGGACGAAAATGATCTAATTGTTCATCCAATTACACAAAAACACCAATTGGATACACAAGATTGGTTAAAAACCCTAATTAGACAAGATTAAGTGTAGGGATGACGAAAATGACCTAAATGTTCATCCAATGACACAAAACACCTATTGGATGCACAAGATTGGTTAAAAACCCTAATTGGACAAGATTAAGTGTAGGGAGGACGAAAATGACCTAAATGTTCATCCAATGACACAAAACAGCTATTGGATGCACAAGATTGGTTAAAAACCCTAATTGGACATGAATTATCATAGGGAGGACGAAAATGACCTAATTGTTCATCCAATGACACAAAAACACCAATTGGATGCACAAGAATTGTTAGAAACCCTAATTGGACAAGATAAAGTGTAGGGAGGACGAAAATGACCTAAATGTTCATCCAATGACACAAAACACTTATTGGATGCACAAGATTGGTTAAAAACCCTAATTAGAAGAGATTAAGTGTAGGGATGACGAAAATGACCTAAATATTCGTCCAATGACACAAAACACCTATTGGATGCACAAGATTGGTTAAAAACCCTAATTGGACAAGATTAAGTGTAGGGAGGACGAAAATGACCTAAATGTTCATCCAATGACACAAAACACCTATTGGATGCACAAGATTGGTTAAAAAGCCTAATTAGACAAGAATTATCCTATGGAGGACGAAAATGATCTAATTGTTCATCCAATTACACAAAAACACCAATTGGATACACAAGATTGGTTAAAAACCCTAATTAGACAAGGTTAAGTGTAGGGATGACGAAAATGACCTAAATATTCATCCAATGACACAAAACACCTATTGGATGCACAAGATTGGTTAAAAACCCTAATTGGACAAGATTAAGTGTAGGGAGGACGAAAATGACCTAAATGTTCATCCAATGACACAAAACACCTATTGGATGCACAAGATTGGTTAAAAACCCTAATTGGACAAGAATTATCCTAGGGAAGACGAAAATGACCTAATTGTTCATCCAATGACACAAACACACCTATTGGATGCACAAGATTGGTTAGAAACCCTAATTGGACAAGGTTAAGTTTAGGGAAGACGAAAATGACGTAAATATTCGTCCAATGATACAAAACACCTATTGGATGCACAAGATTGGTTAGAAACCCTAATTGGACAAGATAAAGTGTAGGGAGGACGAAAATGACCTAAATGTTCATCCAATGACACAAAACACCTATTGGATCCACAAGATTGGTTAAAAACCCTAATTGGACAAGAATTATCATAGGGATGACGAAAATGACCTAATTGTTCATCCAATGACACAAAAACACCAATTGGATGCACAAGAATTGTTAGAAACCCTAATTGGACAAGATAAAGTGTAGGGAGGACGAAAATGACCTAAATGTTCATCCAATGACCCAAAACACCTATTGGATGCATAAGATTGGTTAAAAACCCAAATTGGACAAGATTAAGTGTAGGGAGAACGAAAATGACGTAAATATTCGTCCAATGATACAAAACACCTATTGGATGCACAAGATTGGTTAGAAACCCTAATTGGACAAGATAAAGTGTAGGGAGGACGAAAATGACCTAAATGTTCATCCAATGACACAAAACACCTATTGGATGCACAAGATTGGTTAAAAACCCTAATTGGACAAGAATTAGCATAGGGAGGACGAAAATGACCTAATTGTTCATCCAATGACACAAAACACCTATTGGATGCACAAGATTGGTTAAAAACCCTAATTGGACAAGAATTAGCCTAGGGAGGACGAAAATGACCTAATTGTTCATCCAATGACACAAAAACACCTATCGGATGCACAAGATTGGTTAGAAACCCTAATTGAACAAGATTAAGTGTAGGGAGGACGAAAATGACCTAAATGTTCATCCAATGACACAAAACACCAATTGGTTGCACAAGATTGGTTAAAAACCCTAATTGGACAAGATTAAGTGTAGGGAGGACGAAAATGACCTAAATGTTCATCCAATGACACAAAACAGTTATTGGATGCACAAGATTGGTTAAAAACCCTAATTGGATAAGAATTAGCCTAAGGAGGACGAAAATGACCTAAGTGTTCATCCAATGACATAAAACACCTATTGGATGCACAAGATTGGTTAAAAACCCTAATTGGACAAGAATTAGCCTAGGGAGGACGAAAATGACCTAATTGTTCATCCAATGACACAAAAACACCTATCGGATGCACAAGATTGGTTAGAAACCCTAATTGAACAAGATTAAGTGTAGGGAGGACGAAAATGACCTAAATGTTCATCCAATGACACAAAACACCAATTGGTTGCACAAGATTGGTTAAAAACCCTAATTGGACAAGATTAAGTGTAGGGAGGACGAAAATGACCTAAATGTTCATCCAATGACACAAAACACCTATTGGATGCACAAGATTGGTTAAAAACCCTAATTGGACAAGAATTATCATAGGGAGAACGAAAATGACCTAATTGTTCATCCAATGACACAAACACACCTATTGGATGCACAAGATTGGTTAGAAACCCTAATTGGACAACGTTAAGTTTAGGGAGGACTAAAATGACGTAAATATTCGTCCAATGATACAAAACACCTATTGGATGCACAAGATTGGTTAAAAACCCTAATTCGACAAGAATTAGCCTAGGGAAGACGAAAATGACCTAATTGTTCATCCAATGACAGAAAAACACAAATTGGATGCACAAGATTGGTTAAAAACCCTAATTAGACAAGATTAAGTGTAGGGATGACGAAAATGACCTAAATATTCATCCAATGACACAAAACACCTATTGGATGCACAAGATTGGTTAAAAACCCTAATTGGACAAGAATTATCATAGGGAGGACGAAAATGACCTAATTGTTCATCCAATGACACAAAAACACCAATTGGATGCAGAAGAATTGTCAGAAACCCTAATTGGACAAGATAAAGTGTAGGGAGGACAAAAATGACCTAAATGTTCATCCAATGACCCAAAACACCTATTGGATGCATAAGATTGGTTAAAAACCCAAATTGGACAAGATTAAGTGTAGGGAGAACGAAAATGACGTAAATATTCGTCCAATGATACAAAACACCTATTGGATGCACAAGATTGGTTAAAAACCCTAATTGGACAAGATTAAGTGTAAGGAGGACGAAAATGACCTAATTGTTCATCCAATGACACAAACACACCTATGGGATGCACAAGATTGGTTAGAAACCCTAATTGGACAAGATTAAGTGTAGCGAGGACGAAAATGTGCTAAATGTTCGTTCAATGATACAAAACACCTATTGGATGCACAAGATTGGTTAGAAACCCTAATTGGACAAGATAAAGTGTAGGGAGAACGAAAATGACCTAAATGTTCATCCAATGACACAAAACACTTATTGGATGCACAAGATTGGTTAAAAACCCTAATTGGACAAGATTAAGTGTAGGGAGGACGAAAATGACCTAAATGTTCATCCAATGACACAAAACACCTATTGGATCCACTAGATTGGTTAAAAACACTAATTGGACAAGAATTATCCTAGGGAGGACGAAAATGACCTAATTGCTCATCCAATGACACAAAAACACCAACTGGATGAACAAGATTGGTTTGAAACCCTAATTGGACAAGATAAAATGTAGGGAGGACGAAAATGACCTAAATGTTCATCTAATGACCCAAAACACCTATTGGATGCACAAGATTGGTTAAAAACCCAAATTGGACAAGATTAAGTGTAGGGACGACGAAAATGACCTAAATGTTCATCCAATGACACAAAACACCTATTGGATGCACAAGATTGGTCAAAAACCCTAATTGGACAGGATTAAGTGTAGGGAGGACGAAAATGACCTAAATATTCATCCAATGACACAAAACACCTATTGGTTGCACAAGATTGGTTAAAAAACCTAATTGGACAAGATTAAGTGTTGGGAGGACGAAAATGACCTAAATGTTCATCCAACGACACAAACACAACTATTGGATGCACAAGATTGGTTAAAAACCCTAATTGGATAAGAATTAGCCTAGGGAGGACGAAAAAGACCTAAGTGTTAATCCAATGACACAAAACTCCTATTGGATGCACAAGATTGGTTAGAAACCCTAATTGGACAAGATAAAGTGTAGGGAGGACGAAAATGACCTAAATGTTCATCCAATGACACAAAACACTTATTGGATGCACAAGATTGGTTAAAAACCCTAATTAGACAAGATTAAGTGTAGGGATGATGAAAATGACCTAAATATTCATCCAATGACACAAAACACCTATTGGATGCACAAGATTGGTTAGAAACCCTAATTGGACAAGATTAAGTGTAGGGAGGACGAAAATGACCTAAATGTTCATTCAATGACACAAAACACCTATTGGATACACATGATTGGTTAAAAACCCGAATAGGACAAGAATTATCCTAGGGAGGACAAAAATGACCTAATTGTTTATCCAATGACACAAAAACACCAATTGGATGCACAAGATTGGTTAGAAAACCTAATTGGACAAGATAAAGTGTAGGGAGGACGAAAATGACCTAAATGTTCATCCAATGACACAAAACACCTATTGGATGCACAAGATTGGTTAAAAACCCTAATTGGACAAGAATTAGCCTAGGGAGGACGAAAATGACCTAATTGTTCATCCAATGACACAAAAACACCTATCGGATGCACAAGATTGGTTAGAAACCCTAATTGGACAAGATTAAGTGTAGGGAGGACGAAAATGACCTAAATGTTCATTCAATGACACAAAACACCTATTGGATACACATGATTGGTTAAAAACCCGAATAGGACAAGAATTATCCTAGGGAGGACAAAAATGACCTAATTGTTTATCCAATGACACAAAAACACCAATTGGATGCACAAGATTGGTTAGAAAACCTAATTGGACAAGATAAAGTGTAGGGAGGACGAAAAAGACCTAAATGTTCATCCAATGACACAAAACACCTATTGGATGCACAAGATTGGTTAAAAACACAAATTGGACAAGATTAAATGTAGGGAGGACGAAAATGACCTAAATGTTCATGCAATGACACAAAACACCAATTGGTTGCACAAGATTGGTTAAAAACCCAAATTGGACAAGAATTAGCCTAGGGAGGACGAAAATGACCTAATTGTTCATCCAATGACACAAAACACCTATTCGATGCACAAGATTGGTTAAAAACCCTAATTGGAATGGAATTATGCTAGGGAGGACGAAAATGACCTAATTGTTCATCCAATGACACAAAAACACCAATTGGATGCACAAGATTGGTTAGAAACCCTAATTGGATAAGATAAAGTGTAGGGACGACGAAAATGACCTAAATGTTCATCCAATGACACAAAACACCTATTGGATGCACAAGATTGGTTAAAAAACCTAATTGGACAAGATTAAGTGTTGGGAGGACGGAAATGACCTAAATGTTGATCCAACGACACAAACACAACTATTGGATGCACAAGATTGGTTAAAAACCCTAATTGGATAAGAATTAGCCTAGGGAGGACGAAAAAGACCTAAGTGTTAATCCAATGACACAAAACTCCTATTGGTTGCACAAGATTGTATAGAAACCCTAATTGGACAAGATAAAGTGTAGGGAGGACGAAAATGACCTAAATGTTCATCCAATGACACAAAACACTTATTGGATGCACAAGATTGGTTAAAAACCCTAATTAGAAGAGATTAAGTGTAGGGATGACGAAAATGACCTAAATATTCGTCCAATGACACAAAACACCTATTGGATGCACAAGATTGGTTAAAAACCCTAATTGGACAAGATTAAGTGTAGGGAGGACGAAAATGACCTAAATGTTCATCCAATGACACAAAACACCTATTGGATGCACAAGATTGGTTAAAAACCCTAATTGGAAAAGAATTATCATAGGGAGGACGAAAATGACCTAATTGTTCATCCAATGACACAAAAACACCAATTGGATGCACAAGAATTGTTTGAAACCCTAATTGGACAAGATAAAGTGTAGGGAGGACGAAAATGACCTAAATATTCATCCAATGACACAAAACACCTATTGGATGCACAAGATTGGTTAAAAAACCTAATTGGACAAGATTAAGTGTTGGGAGGACGGAAATGACCTAATTGTTGATCCAACAACACAAACACAACTATTGGATGCACAAGATTGGTTAAAAACCCTAATTGGTTAAGAATTAGCCTAGGGAGGACGAAAAAGACCTAAGTGTTAATCCAATGACACAAAACTCCTACTGGTTGCACAAGATTGTATAGAAACCCTAATTGGACAAGATAAAGTGTAGGGAGGACGAAAATGGCCTAAATGTTCATCCAATGACACAAAACACTTATTGGATGCACAAGATTGGTTAAAAACCCTAATTGGACAAGATTAAGTGTAGGGATGACGAAAATGACATAAATATTCGTCCAATGACACAAAACACCTATTGGATGCACAAGATTGGTTAAAAACCCTAATTGGACAAGATTAAGTGTAGGGAGGACGAAAATGACCTAAATGTTCATCCAATGACACAAAACACCTATTGGATGCACAAGATTGGTTAAAAACTCTAATTGGACATGAATTATCATAGGGAGGACGAAAATGACCTAATTGTTCATCCAATGACACAAAAACACCAATTGGATGCACAAGAATTGTTAGAAACCCTAATTGGACAAGATAAAGTGTAGGGAGGACGAAAATGACCTAAATGTTCATCCAATGACCCAAAACACCTATTGGATGCACAAGATTGGTTAGAAACCCTAATTGGACAAGAATTATCCTAGGGAGGACGAAAATGACCTAATTGTTCATCCAATGACACAAAAACACCAATTGGATGCACAAGATTGGTTAGAAACCCTAATTGGATAAGATAAAGTGTAGGGACGACGAAAATGACCTAAATGTTCATCCAATGACACAAAACACCTATTGGATGCACAAGATCGGTCAAAAACCCTAATTGGACAAGATTAAGTGTAGGGAGGACGAAAATGACCTAAATATTCATCCAAGTACACAAAACACCTATTGGATGCACAAGATTGGTTAAAAAACCTAATTGGACAAGATTAAGTGTTGGGAGGACGGAAATGACCTAAATGTTGATCCAACGACACAAACACAACTATTGGATGCACAAGATTGGTTAAAAACCCTAATTGGTTAAGAATTAGCCTAGGGAGGACGAAAAAGACCTAAGTGTTAATCCAATGACACAAAACTCCTATTGGATGCACAAGATTGTATAGAAACCCTAATTGGACAAGATAATGTGTAGGGAGGACGAAAATGACCTAAATGTTCATCCAATGACACAAAACACTTATTGGATGCACAAGATTGGTTAAAAACCCTAATTAGAAGAGATTAAGTGTAGGGATGACGAAAATGACCTAAATATTCGTCCAATGACACAAAACACCTATTGGATGCACAAGATTGGTTAAAAACCCTAATTGGACAAGATTAAGTGTAGGGAGGACGAAAATGACCTAAATGTTCATCCAATGACACAAAACACCTATTGGATGCACAAGATTGGTTAAAAACCCTAATTGGACATGAATTATCATAGGGAGGACGAAAATGACCTAATTGTTCATCGAATGACACAAAAACACCAATTGGATGCACAAGAATTGTTAGAAACCCTAATTGGACAAGATAAAGTGTAGGGAGGACGAAAATGACCTAAAAGTTCATCCAATGACCCAAAACACCTATTGGATGCACAAGATTGGTTAGAAACCCTAATTGGACAAGATAAAGTGTAGGGAGGACGAAAATGACCTAAATGTTCATCCAATGACACAACCTATTGGATGCACAAGATTGGTTAAAAACCCTAATTAGACAAGATTAAGTGTAGGGATGACGAAAATGACCTAAATGTTCATCCAATGACACAAAACACCTATTGGATGCACAAGATTGGTTAAAAAACCTAATTGGACAAGATTAAGTGTTGGGAGGACGGAAATGACCTAAATGTTCATCCAACGACACAAACACAACTATTGGATGCACAAGATTGGTTAAAAACCCTAATTGGATAAGAATTAGCATAGGGAGGACGAAAAAGACCTAAGTGTTAATCCAATGACACAAAACTCCTATTGGATGCACAAGATTGGTTCGAAACCCTAATTGGACAAGATAAAGTGTAGGGAGGACGAAAATGACCTAAATGTTCATCCAATGACACAAAACACTTATTGGATGCACAAGATTGGTTAAAAACCCTAATTAGACAAGATTAAGTGTAGGGAGGACGAAAATGACCTAAATGTTCATCCAATGACACAAAACACCTATTGGATGCACAAGATTGGTTAAAAACCCTAATTGGACAAGAATTAGCCTAGGGAGGACGAAAATGACCTAATTGTTCATCCAATGACACAAACACACCTATTGGATGCACAAGATTGGATAGAAACCCTAATTGGACAAGGTTAAGTTTAGGGAGGACGAAAATGACGTAATTATTCGTCCAATGATACAAAACACCTATTGGATGCACAAGATTGGTAAGAAACCCTAATTCGACAAGAATTAGCCTAGGGAAGACGAAAATGACCTAATTGTTCATCCAATGACACAAACACACCTATTGGATGCACAAGATTGGTTAAAAACCCTAATTGGATAAGAATTAGCCTAGGGAGGACGAAAATGACCTAAATGTTCATCCAATGACACAAAACACTTATTGGATGCACAAGATTGGTTAAAAACCCTAATTGGACAAGAATTATCCTAGGGAGAACGAAAATGACCTAATTGTTCATCCAATGACACAAACACACCTATTGGATGCACAAGATTGGTTAGAAACCCTAATTGGACAAGGTTAAGTTTAGGGAGGACGAAAATGACGTAAATATTCGTCCAATGATACAAAACACCTATTGGATGCACAAGATTGGTTAAAAACCCTAATTGGATAAGAATTAGCCTAGGAAGGACGAAAATGACCTAAATGTTCATCCAATGACACAAAACACCTATTGGATGCACAAGATTGGTTAAAAACCCTAATTGGACAAGATTAAGTGTAGGGAGGACGAAAATGACCTAAATGTTCATCCAATGACACAAAACACCTATTGGATGCACAAGATTGGTTAAAAACCCTAATTGGACAAGAATTATCCTAGGGAGCACGAAAATGACCTAATTGTTCATCCAATGACACAAACACACCTATTGGATGCACAAGATTGGTTAGAAACCCTAATTGGACAAGGTTAAGTTTAGGGAGGACGAAAATGACGTAAATATTCGTCCAATGATACAAAACACCTATTGGATGCACAAGATTGGTTAAAAACCCTAATTGGATAAGAATTAGCCTAGGAAGGACGAAAATGACCTAAATGTTCATCCAATGACACAAAACACCTATTGGATGCACAAGATTGGTTAAAAACCCTAATTGGACAAGATTAAGTGTAGGGAGGACGAAAATGACCTAAATGTTCATCCAATGAAACAAAACACCTATTGGATGCACAAGATTGGTTAAAAACCCTAATTGGACAAGAATTATCCTAGGGAGGACGAAAATGACCTAATTGTTCATCCAATGACACAAACACACCTATTGGATGCACAAGATTGGTTTGAAACCCTAATTGGACAAGGTTAAGTTTAGGGAGGACGAAAATGACGTAAATATTCGTCCAATGATACAAAACACCTATTGGATGCACAAGATTAGTTAGAAACCCTAATTGGACAAGAATTATCATAGGGAGGACGAAAATGACCTAATTGTTCATCCAATGACACAAAAACACCAATTGGATGCACAAGAATTGTTAGAAACCCTAATTGGACAAGATAAAGTGTAGGGAGGACGAAAATGACCTAAATGATCATCCAATGACACAAAACACCTATTGGATGCACAAGATTGGTTAAAAACCCTAATTGGACAAGATTAAGTGTAGGGAGGACGAAAATGACCTAAATGTTCATCCAATGACACAAAACACCTATTGGATGCACAAGATTGGTTAAAAACCCTAATTGGACAAGAATTAGTCTAGGGAGGACGAAAATGACCTAAATGTTCATCCAATGACACAAAACACCTATTGGATGCACAAGATTGGTTAAAAACCCTAATTGGACAAGAATTAGCCTAGGGAGGACGAAAATGACCTAAATGTTCATCCAATGACACAAAAACACCTATCGGATGCACAAGATTGGTTAGAAACCCTAATTGGACAAGATTAAGTGTAGGGAGGACGAAAATGACCTAAATGTTCATTCAATGACACAAAACACCTATTGGATACACATGATTGGTTAAAAACCCGAATAGGACAAGAATTATCCTAGGGAGGACAAAAATGACCTAATTGTTTATCCAATGACACAAAAACACCAATTGGATGCACAAGATTGGTTAGAAAACCTAATTGGACAAGATAAAGTGTAGGGAGGACGAAAATGACCTAAATGTTCATCCAATGACACAAAACACCTATTGGATGCACAAGATTGGTTAAAAACACAAATTGGACAAGATTAAATGTAGGGAGGACGAAAATGACCTAAATGTTCATGCAATGACACAAAACACCAATTGGTTGCACAAGATTGGTTAAAAACCCAAATTGGACAAGAATTAGCCTAGGGAGGACGAAAATGACCTAATTGTTCATCCAATGACACAAAACACCTATTCGATGCACAAGATTGGTTAAAAACCCTAATTGGAATGGAATTATGTTAGGGAGGATGAAAATGACCTAATTGTTCATCCAATGACACAAAAACACCAATTGGATGCACAAGATTGGTTAGAAACCCTAATTGGATAAGATAAAGTGTAGGGACGACGAAAATGACCTAAATGTTCATCCAATGACACAAAACACCTATTGGATGCACAAGATTGGTTAAAAACACAAATTGGACAAGATTAAATGTAGGGAGGACGAAAATGACCTAAATGTTCATGCAATGACACAAAACACCAATTGGTTGCACAAGATTGGTTAAAAACCCAAATTGGACAAGAATTAGCCTAGGGAGGACGAAAATGACCTAATTGTTCATCCAATGACACAAAACACCTATTCGATGCACAAGATTGGTTAAAAACCCTAATTGGAATGGAATTATGCTAGGGAGGACGAAAATGACCTAATTGTTCATCCAATGACACAAAAACACCAATTGGATGCACAAGATTGGTTAGAAACCCTAATTGGATAAGATAAAGTGTAGGGACGACGAAAATGACCTAAATGTTCATCCAATGACACAAAACACCTATTGGATGCACAAGATTGGTTAAAAAACCTAATTGGACAAGATTAAGTGTTGGGAGGACGGAAATGACCTAAATGTTGATCCAACGACACAAACACAACTATTGGATGCACAAGATTGGTTAAAAACCCTAATTGGTTAAGAATTAGCCTAAGGAGGACGAAAAAGACCTAAGTGTTAATCCAATGACACAAAACTCCTATTGGATGCACAAGATTGTATAGAAACCCTAATTGGACAAGATAAAGTGTAGGGAGGACGAAAATGACCTAAATGTTCATCCAATGACACAAAACACTTATTGGATGCACAAGATTGGTTAAAAACCCTAATTAGAAGAGATTAAGTGTAGGGATGACGAAAATGACCTAAATATTCGTCCAATGACACAAAACACCTATTGGATGCACAAGATTGGTTAAAAACCCTAATTGGACAAGATTAAGTGTAGGGAGGACGAAAATGACCTAAATGTTCATCCAATGACACAAAACAGCTATTGGATGCACAAGATTGGTTAAAAACCCTAATTGGACATGAATTATCATAGGGAGGACGAAAATGACCTAATTGTTCATCCAATGACACAAAAACACCAATTGGATGCACAAGAATTGTTAGAAACCCTAATTGGACAAGATAAAGTGTAGGGAGGACGAAAATGACCTAAATGTTCATCCAATGACCCAAAACACCTATTGGATGCACAAGATTGGTTAGAAACCCTAATTGGACAAGATAAAGTGTAGGGAGGACGAAAATGACCTAAATGTTCATCCAATGACACAACCTATTGGATGCACAAGATTGGTTAAAAACCCTAATTAGACAAGATTAAGTGTAGGGATGACGAAAATGACCTAAATGTTCATCCAATGACACAAAACACCTATTGGATGCACAAGATTGGTTAAAAACCCTAATTGGACAAGATTAAGTGTAGGGAGGACGAAAATGACCTAAATATTCATCCAATGACACAAAACACCTATTGGATGCACAAGATTGGTTAAAAAACCTAATTGGACAAGATTAAGTGTTGTGAGGACGGAAATGACCTAAATGTTCATCCAACGACACAAACACAACTATTGGATGCACAAGATTGGTTAAAAACCCTAATTGGATAAGAATTAGCATAGGGAGGACGAAAAAGACCTAAGTGTTAATCCAATGACACAAAACTCCTATTGGATGCACAAGATTGGTTCGAAACCCTAATTGGACAAGATAAAGTGTAGGGAGGACGAAAATGACCTAAATGTTCATCCAATGACACAAAACACTTATTGGATGCACAAGATTGGTTAAAAACCCTAATTAGACAAGATTAAGTGTAGGGATGACGTAAATGGCCTAAATATTCATCCAATGACACAAAACACCTATTGGATGCACAAGATTGGTTAAAAACCCTAATTGGACAAGATTAAGTGTAGGGAGGACGAAAATGACCTAAATGTTCATCCAATGACACAAAACACGTATTGGATGCACAAGATTGGTTAAAAATCCTAATTGGACAAGAATTATCATAGGGAGGACGAAAATGACCTAATTGTTCATCCAATGACACAAAAACACCAATTGGATGCACAAGAATTGTTAGAAACCCTAATTGGACAAGATAAAGTGCAGGGAGGACGAAAATGACCTAAATATTCATCCAATTACCCAAAACACCTATTGGATGCATAAGATTGGTTAAAAACCCAAATTGAACAAGATTAAGTTTAGGGAGAACGAAAATGACGTAAATATTCGTCCAATGATACAAAACACCTATTGGATGCACAAGATTGGTTAAAAACCCTAATTGGACAAGAATTATCCTAGGGAGGACGAAAATGACCTAATTGTTCATCCAATTACACAAAAACACCTATCGGATGCA
>JBBPBS010000647.1:3881485-3947470 GCA_037974835.1 Cicer judaicum
AATGACCCAAAACACCTATTGGATGCACAAGATTGGTTAGAAACCCTAATTGGACAAGAATTATCCTAGGGAGGACGAAAATGACCTAATTGTTCATCCAATGACACAAAAACACCAATTGGATGCACAAGATTGGTTAGAAACCCTAATTGGATAAGATAAAGTGTAGGGACGACGAAAATGACCTAAATATTCATCCAATGACACAAAACACCTATTGGATGCACAAGATCGGTCAAAAACCCTAATTGGACAAGATTAAGTGTAGGGAGGACGAAAATGAGCTAAATATTCATCCAAGGACACAAAACACCTATTGGATGCACAAGATTGGTTAAAAAACCTAATTGGACAAGATTAAGTGTTGGGAGGACGGAAATGACCTAAATGTTGATCCAACGACACAAACACAACTATTGGATGCACAAGATTGGTTAAAAACCCTAATTGGTTAAGAATTAGCCTAAGGAGGACGAAAAAGACCTAAGTGTTAATCCAATGACACAAAACTCCTATTGGATGCACAAGATTGTATAGAAACCCTAATTGGACAAGATAAAGTGTAGGGAGGACGAAAATGACCTAAATGTTCATCCAATGACACAAAACACCTATTGGATGCACAAGATTGGTTAAAAACCCTAATTGGACAAGATTAAGTGTAGGGAGGACGAAAATGACCTAAATGTGCATCCAATGACACAAAACACCTATTGGATGCACAAGATTGGTTAAAAACCCTAATTGGACAAGAATTAGCCTAGGGAGGACGAAAATGACCTAATTGTTCATCCAATGACACAAAAACACCTATCGGATGCACAAGATTGGTTAGAAACCCTAATTGGACAAGATTAAGTGTAGGGAGGACGAAAATGACCTAAATGTTCATTCAATGACACAAAACACCTATTGGATACACATGATTGGTTAAAAACCCGAATAGGACAAGAATTATCCTAGGGAGGACGAAAATGACCTAAATGTTCATCCAATGACCCAAAACACCTATTGGATGCATAAGATTGGTTAAAAACCCAAATTGGACAAGATTAAGTGTAGGGACAATGAAAATGACCTAAATGTTCATCCAATGACACAAAACATCTATTAGATGCACAAGATTGGTCAAAAACCCTAATTGGACAAGATTAAGTGTAGGGAGGACGAAAATGACCTAAATATTCATCCAATGACACAAAACACCTATTGGATGCACAAGATTGGTTAAAAAACCTAATTGGACAAGATTAAGTGTTGGGAGGACGGAAATGACCTAAATGTTCATCCAACGACACAAACACAACTATTGGATGCACAAGATTGGTTAAAAACCCTAATTGGATAAGAATTAGCATAGGGAGGACGAAAAAGACCTAAGTGTTAATCCAATGACACAAAACTCCTATTGGATGCAAAAGATTGGTTCGAAACCCTAATTGGACAAGATAAAGTGTAGGGAGGACGAAAATGACCTAAATGTTCATCCAATGACACAAAACACTTATTGGATGCACAAGATTGGTTAAAAACCCTAATTAGACAAGATTAAGTGTAGGGATGACGAAAATGACCTAAATATTCATCCAATGACACAAAACACCTATTGGATGCACAAGATTGGTTAAAAACCCTAATTGGACAAGATTAAGTGTAGGGAGGACGAAAATGACCTAAATGTTCATCCAATGACACAAAACACCTATTGGATGCACAAGATTGGTTAAAAACCCTAATTGGACAAGAATCATCATAGGGAGGACGAAAATGACCTAATTGTTCATCCAATGACACAAAAACACCAATTGGATGCACAAGAATTGTTAGAAACCCTAATTGGACAAGATAAAGTGCAGGGAGGACGAAAATGACCTAAATATTCATCCAATTACCCAAAACACCTATTGGATGCATAAGATTGGTTAAAAACCCAAATTGAACAAGATTAAGTTTAGGGAGAACGAAAATGACGTAAATATTCGTCCAATGATACAAAACACCTATTGGATGCACAAGATTGGTTAAAAACCCTAATTGGACAAGAATTATCCTAGGGAGGACGAAAATGACCTAATTGTTCATCCAATTACACAAAAACACCTATCGGATGCACAAGATTGGCTAGAAACCGTAATTTGACAAGATAAAGTGTCGGGAGGACGAAAATGACGTAAATATTCGTCCAATGATACAAAACACCTATTGGATGCACAAGATTGGTTAAAAACCCTAATTGGACAAGAATTAGCCTAGGGAGGACGAAAATGACCTAATTGTTCATCCAATGACACAAACACACCTATTGGATGCACAAGATCGGTTAAAAACCCTAATTGGACTAGAATTATCCTAGGGAGGACGAAAATGATCTAATTGTTCATCCAATTACACAAAAACACCAATTGGATGCACAAGATTGGTTAAAAACCCTAATTAGACAAGATTAAGTGTAGGGATGACGAAAATGACCTAAATATTCATCCAATGACACAAAACACCTATTGGATGCACAAGATTGGTTAAAAACCCTAATTGGACAAGATTAAGTGTAGGGAGGACTAAAATGACCTAAATGTTCATCCAATGACACAAAACACCTATTGGATGCACAAGATTGGTTAAAAACCCTAATTGGACAAGAATTATCATAGCGAGGACGAAAATGACCTAATTGTTCATCCAATGACACAAAAACACCAATTGGATGCAGAAGAATAGTTAGAAACCCTAATTGGACAAGATAAAGTGTAGGGAGGACGAAAATGACCTAAATGTTCATCCAATGACCCAAAACACCTATTGGATGCATAAGATTGGTTAAAAACCCAAATTGGACAAGATTACGTGTAGGGAGAACGAAAATGACGTAAATATTCGTCCAATGATACAAAACACCTATTGGATGCACAAGATTGGTTAAAAACCCTAATTGGACAAGAATTATCGTAGGGAGGACGAAAATGACCTAATTGTTCATCCAATTACACAAAAACACCAACTGGATGCACAAGATTGGTTAGAAACCGTAATTTGACAAGATAAAGTGTCGGGAGGACGAAAATGACCTAAATGATCATCCAATGACACAAAACACCTATTGGATGCACAAGATTGGTTAAAAACCCTAATTGGACAAGAATTAGCCTAGGGAGGACGAAAATGACCTAATTGTTCATCCAATGACACAAACACACCTATTGGATGCACAAGATTGGATAGAAACCCTAATTGGACAAGGTTAAGTTTAGAAAGGACGAAAATGACGTAAATATTCGTCCAATGATACAAAACACCTATTGGATGCACAAGATTGGTTAAAAACCCTAATTGGACAAGAATTATCCTAGGGAGGACGAAAATGACCTAATTGTTCATCCAATTACACAAAAACACCAACTGGATGCACAAGATTGGTTAGAAACCGTAATTTGACAAGATAAAGTGTCGGGAGGACGAAAATTACCTAAATGATCATCCAATGACACAAAACACCTATTGGATGCACAAGATTGGTTAAAAATCCTAATTGGACAAAAAATTAGCCTAGGGAGGACGAAAATGACCTAATTGTTCATCCAATGACACAAACACACCTATTGGATGCACAAGATTGGATAGAAACCCTAATTGGACAAGGTTAAGTTTAGGGAGGACGAAAATGACGTAAATATTCGTCCAATGATACAAAACACCTATTGGATGCACAAGATTGGTTAAAAACCCTAATTGGACAAGAATTATCCTAGGGAGGACGAAAATGATCTAATTGTTCATCCAATTACAGAAAAACACCAATTGGATACACAAGATTGGTTAAAAACCCTAATTAGACAAGATTTAAGTGTAGGGATGACGAAAATGACCTAAATATTCATCCAATGACACAAAACACCTACTGGATGCACAAGTTTGGTTAAAAACCCTAATTGGACAAGATTAAGTGTAGGGAGGACGAAAATGACCTAAATGTTCCTCCAATGACACAAAACACCTATTGGATGCACAAGATTGGTTAAAAACCCTAATTGGACAAGAATTAGCCTAGGGAGGACGAAAATGACCTAATTGTTCATCCAATGACACAAACACACCTATTGGATGCACAAGATTGGATAGAAACCCTAATTGGACAAGGTTAAGTTTAGGGAGGACGAAAATGATGTAAATATTCGTCCAATGATACAAAACACCTATTGGATGCACAAGATTGGTTAGAAACCCTAATTGGACAAGATAAAGTGTAGGGAGGACGAAAATGACCTAAATGTTCATCCAATGACACAAAACACCTATTGGATGCACAAGATTGGTTAGAAACCCTAATTGGACAAGATAAAGTGTAGGGAGGACGAAAATGACCTAAATATTCATCCAATGACACAACCTATTGGATGCACAAGATTGGTTAAAAACCCTAATTGGACAAGATTAAGTGTAGGGATGACGAAAATGACCTAAATGTTCATCCAATGACACAAAACACCTATTGGATGCACAAGATTGGTTAAAAACCCTAATTGGACAAGATTAAGTGTAGGGAGGACGAAAATGACCTAAATATTCATCCAATGACACAAAACACCTATTGGATGCACAAGATTGGTTAAAAAACCTAATTGGACAAGATTAAGTGTTGGGAGGACGGAAATGACCTAAATGTTCATCCAACGACACAAACACAACTATTGGATGCACAAGATTGGTTAAAAACCCTAATTGGACAAGAATTATCCTAGGGAGGACGAAAATGACCTAATTGCTCATCCAATGACACAAAAACACCAACTGGATGAACAAGATTGGTTAGAAACCCTAATTGGACAAGATAAAATGTAGGGAGGACGAAAATGACCTAAATTTTCATCCAATGATCCAAAACACCTATTGGATGCACAAGATTGGTTAAAAACCCAAATTGGACAAGATTAAGTGTAGGGACGACGAAAATGACCTAAATGTTCATCCAATGACACAAAACACCTATTGGATGCACAAGATTGGTCAAAAACCCTAATTGGACAGGATTAAGTGTAGGGAGGACGAAAATGACCTAAATATTCATCCAATGACACAAAACACCTATTGGTTGCACAAGATTGGTTAAAAAACCTAATTGGACAAGATTAAGTGTTGGGAGGACGAAAATGACCTAAATGTTCATCCAACGACACAAACACAACTATTGGATGCACAAGATTGGTTAAAAACCCTAATTGGATAAGAATTAGCCTAGGGAGGACGAAAAAGACCTAAGTGTTAATCCAATGACACAAAACTCCTATTGGATGCACAAGATTGGTTAGAAACCCTAATTGGACAAGATAAAGTGTAGGGAGGACGAAAATGACCTAAATGTTCATCCAATGACACAAAACACTTATTGGATGCACAAGATTGGTTAAAAACCCTAATTAGACAAGATTAAGTGTAGGGATGATGAAAATGACCTAAATATTCATCCAATGACACAAAACACCTATTGGATGCACAAGATTGGTTAGAAACCCTAATTGGACAAGATTAAGTGTAGGGAGGACGAAAATGACCTAAATGTTCATTCAATGACACAAAACACCTATTGGATACACATGATTGGTTAAAAACCCGAATAGGACAAGAATTATCCTAGGGAGGACAAAAATGACCTAATTGTTTATCCAATGACACAAAAACACCAATTGGATGCACAAGATTGGTTAGAAAACCTAATTGGACAAGATAAAGTGTAGGGAGGACGAAAATGACCTAAATGTTCATCCAATGACACAAAACACCTATTGGATGCACAAGATTGGTTAAAAACACAAATTGGACAAGATTAAATGTAGGGAGGACGAAAATGACCTAAATGTTCATGCAATGACACAAAACACCAATTGGTTGCACAAGATTGGTTAAAAACCCAAATTGGACAAGAATTAGCCTAGGGAGGACGAAAATGACCTAATTGTTCATCCAATGACACAAAACACCTATTCGATGCACAAGATTGGTTAAAAACCCTAATTGGAATGGAATTATGTTAGGGAGGATGAAAATGACCTAATTGTTCATCCAATGACACAAAAACACCAATTGGATGCACAAGATTGGTTAGAAACCCTAATTGGATAAGATAAAGTGTAGGGACGACGAAAATGACCTAAATGTTCATCCAATGACACAAAACACCTATTGGATGCACAAGATTGGTTAAAAACACAAATTGGACAAGATTAAATGTAGGGAGGACGAAAATGACCTAAATGTTCATGCAATGACACAAAACACCAATTGGTTGCACAAGATTGGTTAAAAACCCAAATTGGACAAGAATTAGCCTAGGGAGGACGAAAATGACCTAATTGTTCATCCAATGACACAAAACACCTATTCGATGCACAAGATTGGTTAAAAACCCTAATTGGAATGGAATTATGCTAGGGAGGACGAAAATGACCTAATTGTTCATCCAATGACACAAAAACACCAATTGGATGCACAAGATTGGTTAGAAACCCTAATTGGATAAGATAAAGTGTAGGGACGACGAAAATGACCTAAATGTTCATCCAATGACACAAAACACCTATTGGATGCACAAGATTGGTTAAAAAACCTAATTGGACAAGATTAAGTGTTGGGAGGACGGAAATGACCTAAATGTTGATCCAACGACACAAACACAACTATTGGATGCACAAGATTGGTTAAAAACCCTAATTGGTTAAGAATTAGCCTAAGGAGGACGAAAAAGACCTAAGTGTTAATCCAATGACACAAAACTCCTATTGGATGCACAAGATTGTATAGAAACCCTAATTGGACAAGATAAAGTGTAGGGAGGACGAAAATGACCTAAATGTTCATCCAATGACACAAAACACTTATTGGATGCACAAGATTGGTTAAAAACCCTAATTAGAAGAGATTAAGTGTAGGGATGACGAAAATGACCTAAATATTCGTCCAATGACACAAAACACCTATTGGATGCAGAAGATTGGTTAAAAACCCTAATTGGACAAGATTAAGTGTAGGGAGGACGAAAATGACCTAAATGTTCATCCAATGACACAAAACACCTATTGGATGCACAAGATTGGTTAAAAACCCTAATTGGACATGAATTATCATAGGGAGGACGAAAATGACCTAATTGTTCATCCAATGACACAAAAACACCAATTGGATGCACAAGAATTGTTAGAAACCCTAATTGGACAAGATAAAGTGTAGGGAGGACGAAAATGACCTAAATGTTCATCCAATGACCCAAAACACCTATTGGATGCACAAGATTGGTTAGAAACCCTAATTGGACAAGAATTATCCTAGGGAGGACGAAAATGACCTAATTGTTCATCCAATGACACAAAAACACCAATTGGATGCACAAGATTGGTTAGAAACCCTAATTGGATAAGATAAAGTGTAGGGACGACGAAAATGACCTAAATGTTCATCCAATGACACAAAACACCTATTGGATGCACAAGATCGGTCAAAAACCCTAATTGGACAAGATTAAGTGTAGGGAGGACGAAAATGAGCTAAATATTCATCCAAGGACACAAAACACCTATTGGATGCACAAGATTGGTTAAAAAACCTAATTGGACAAGATTAAGTGTTGGGAGGACGGAAATGACCTAAATGTTGATCCAACGACACAAACACAACTATTGGATGCACAAGATTGGTTAAAATCCCTAATTGGTTAAGAATTAGCCTAGGGAGGACGAAAAAGACCTAAGTGTTAATCCAATGACACAAAACTCCTATTGGATGCACAAGATTGTATAGAAACCCTAATTGGACAAGAATTATCCTAGGGAGGACGAAAATGACCTAATTGTTCATCCAATTACACAAAAACACCTATCGGATGCACAAGATTGGCTAGAAACCGTAATTTGACAAGATAAAGTGTCGGGAGGACGAAAATGACGTAAATATTCGTCCAATGATACAAAACACCTATTGGATGCACAAGATTGGTTAAAAACCCTAATTGGACAAGAATTAGCCTAGGGAGGACGAAAATGACCTAATTGTTCATCCAATGACACATACACACCTATTGGATGCACAAGAATTGTTAGAAACCCTAATTGGACAAGATAAAGTGTAGGGAGGACGAAAATGACCTAAATGTTCATCCAATGACCCAAAACACCTATTGGATGCACAAGATTGGTTAGAAACCCTAATTGGACAAGAATTATCCTAGGGAGGACGAAAATGACCTAATTGTTCATCCAATGACACAAAAACACCAATTGGATGCACAAGATTGGTTAGAAACCCTAATTGGATAAGATAAAGTGTAGGGACGACGAAAATGACCTAAATATTCATCCAATGACACAAAACACCTATTGGATGCACAAGATCGGTCAAAAACCCTAATTGGACAAGATTAAGTGTAGGGAGGACGAAAATGAGCTAAATATTCATCCAAGGACACAAAACACCTATTGGATGCACAAGATTGGTTAAAAAACCTAATTGGACAAGATTAAGTGTTGGGAGGACGGAAATGACCTAAATGTTGATCCAACGACACAAACACAACTATTGGATGCACAAGATTGGTTAAAAACCCTAATTGGTTAAGAATTAGCCTAAGGAGGACGAAAAAGACCTAAGTGTTAATCCAATGACACAAAACTCCTATTGGATGCACAAGATTGTATAGAAACCCTAATTGGACAAGATAAAGTGTAGGGAGGACGAAAATGACCTAAATGTTCATCCAATGACACAAAACACCTATTGGATGCACAAGATTGGTTAAAAACCCTAATTGGACAAGATTAAGTGTAGGGAGGACGAAAATGACCTAAATATTCATCCAATGACACAAAACACCTATTGGATGCACAAGATTGGTTAAAAACCCTAATTGGACTAGAATTATCCTAGGGAGGACGAAAATGACCTAATTGTTCATCCAATTACACAAAAACACCAATTGGATGCACAAGATTGGTTAGAAACCGTAATTTGACAAGATAAAGTGTCGGGAGGACGAAAATGACCTAAATGATCATCCAATGACACAAAACACCTATTGGATGCACAAGATTGGTTAAAAACCCTAATTGGACAAGAATTAGCCTAGGGAGGACGAAAATGACCTAATTGTTCATCCAATGACACAAACACACCTATTGGATGCACAAGATTGGATAGAAACCCTAATTGGACAAGGTTAAGTTTAGGGAGGACGAAAATGATGTAAATATTCGTCCAATGATACAAAACACCTATTGGATGCACAAGATTGGTTAAAAACCCTAATTGGACTAGAATTATCCTAGGGAGGACGAAAATGATCTAATTGTTCATCCAATTACACAAAAACACCAATTGGATGCACAAGATTGGTTAAAAACCCTAATTAGACAAGATTAAGTGTAGGGATGACGAAAATGACCTAAATATTCATCCAATGACACAAAACACCTATTGGATGCACAAGATTGGTTAAAAACCCTAATTGGACAAGATTAAGTGTAGGGAGGACTAAAATGACCTAAATGTTCATCCAATGACACAAAACACCTATTGGATGCACAAGATTGGTTAAAAACCCTAATTGGACAAGAATTATCATAGCGAGGACGAAAATGACCTAATTGTTCATCCAATGACACAAAAACACCAATTGGATGCAGAAGAATAGTTAGAAACCCTAATTGGACAAGATAAAGTGTAGGGAGGACGAAAATGACCTAAATGTTCATCCAATGACCCAAAACACCTATTGGATGCATAAGATTGGTTAAAAACCCAAATTGGACAAGATTAAGTGTAGGGAGAACGAAAATGACGTAAATATTCGTCCAATGATACAAAACACCTATTGGATGCACAAGATTGGTTAAAAACCCTAATTGGACAAGAATTATCGTAGGGAGGACGAAAATGACCTAATTGTTCATCCAATTACACAAAAACACCAACTGGATGCACAACATTGGTTAGAAACCGTAATTTGACAAGATAAAGTGTCGGGAGGACGAAAATGACCTAAATGATCATCCAATGACACAAAACACCTATTGGATGCACAAGATTGGTTAAAAACCCTAATTGGACAAGAATTAGCCTAGGGAGGACGAAAATGACCTAATTGTTCATCCAATGACACAAACACACCTATTGGATGCACAAGATTGGATAGAAACCCTAATTGGACAAGGTTAAGTTTAGGGAGGACGAAAATGATGTAAATATTCGTCCAATGATACAAAACACCTATTGGATGCACAAGATTGGTTAAAAACCCTAATTGGACTAGAATTATCCTAGGGAGGACGAAAATGTGTAGGGAGAACGAAAATGACGTAAATATTCGTCCAATGATACAAAACACCTATTGGATGCACAAGATTGGTTAAAAACCCTAATTGGACAAGAATTAGCCTAGGGAGGACGAAAATGACCTAATTGTTCATCCAATGACACAAACACACCTATTGGATGCACAAGATTGGATAGAAACCCTAATTGGACAAGGTTAAGTTTAGGGAGGACGAAAATGACGTAAATATTCGTCCAATGATACAAAACACCTATTGGATGCACAAGATTGGTTAAAAACCCTAATTGGACAAGAATTAGCCTAGGGAGGACGAAAATGACCTAATTGTTCATCCAATGACACAAACACACCTATTGGATGCACAAGATTGGATAGAAACCCTAATTGGACAAGGTTAAGTTTAGGGAGGACGAAAATGACGTAAATATTCGTCCAATGATACAAAACACCTATTGGATGCACAAGATTGGTTAAAAACCCTAATTGGACTAGAATTATCCTAGGGAGGACGAAAATGATCTAATTGTTCATCCAATTACACAAAAACACCAATTGGATGCTCAAGATTGGTTAAAAACCCTAATTAGACAAGATTAAGTGTAGGGATGACGAAAATGACCTAAATATTCATCCAATGACACAAAACACCTATTGGATGCACAAGATTGGTTAAAAACCCTAATTGGACAAGATTAAGTGTAGGGAGGACTAAAATGACCTAAATGTTCATCCAATGACACAAAACACCTATTGGATGCACAAGATTGGTTAAAAACCCTAATTGGACAAGAATTAGCCTAGGGAGGACGAAAATGACCTAATTGTTCATCCAATGACACAAAAACACCTATCGGATGCACAAGATTGGTTAGAAACCCTAATTGGACAAGATTAAGTGTAGGGAGGACGAAAATGACCTAAATGTTCATTCAATGACACAAAACACCTATTGGATACACATGATTGGTTAAAAACCCGAATAGGACAAGAATTATCCTAGGGAGGACGAAAATGACCTAAATGTTCATCCAATGACCCAAAACACCTATTGGATGCATAAGATTGGTTAAAAACCCAAATTGGACAAGATTAAGTGTAGGGACAATGAAAATGACCTAAATGTTCATCCAATGACACAAAACATCTATTAGATGCACAAGATTGGTCAAAAACCCTAATTGGACAAGATTAAGTGTAGGGAGGACGAAAATGACCTAAATATTCATCCAATGACACAAAACACCTATTGGATGCACAAGATTGGTTAAAAAACCTAATTGGACAAGATTAAGTGTTGGGAGGACGAAAATGACCTAAATGTTCATCCAACGACACAAACACAACTATTGGATGCACAAGATTGGTTAAAAACCCTAATTGGATAAGAATTAGCCTAGGGAGGACGAAAAAGACCTAAGTGTTAATCCAATGACACAAAACTCCTATTGGATGCACAAGATTGGTTAGAAACCCTAATTGGACAAGATAAAGTGTAGGGAGGACGAAAATGACCTAAATGTTCATCCAATGACACAAAACACTTATTGGATGCACAAGATTGGTTAAAAACCCTAATTAGACAAGATTAAGTGTAGGGATGATGAAAATGACCTAAATATTCATCCAATGACACAAAACACCTATTGGATGCACAAGATTGGTTAGAAACCCTAATTGGACAAGATTAAGTGTAGGGAGGACGAAAATGACCTAAATGTTCATTCAATGACACAAAACACCTATTGGATACACATGATTGGTTAAAAACCCGAATAGGACAAGAATTATCCTAGGGAGGACAAAAATGACCTAATTGTTTATCCAATGACACAAAAACACCAATTGGATGCACAAGATTGGTTAGAAAACCTAATTGGACAAGATAAAGTGTAGGGAGGACGAAAATGACCTAAATGTTCATCCAATGACACAAAACACCTATTGGATGCACAAGATTGGTTAAAAACACAAATTGGACAAGATTAAATGTAGGGAGGACGAAAATGACCTAAATGTTCATGCAATGACACAAAACACCAATTGGTTGCACAAGATTGGTTAAAAACCCAAATTGGACAAGAATTAGCCTAGGGAGGACGAAAATGACCTAATTGTTCATCCAATGACACAAAACACCTATTCGATGCACAAGATTGGTTAAAAACCCTAATTGGAATGGAATTATGTTAGGGAGGATGAAAATGACCTAATTGTTCATCCAATGACACAAAAACACCAATTGGATGCACAAGATTGGTTAGAAACCCTAATTGGATAAGATAAAGTGTAGGGACGACGAAAATGACCTAAATGTTCATCCAATGACACAAAACACCTATTGGATGCACAAGATTGGTTAAAAACACAAATTGGACAAGATTAAATGTAGGGAGGACGAAAATGACCTAAATGTTCATGCAATGACACAAAACACCAATTGGTTGCACAAGATTGGTTAAAAACCCAAATTGGACAAGAATTAGCCTAGGGAGGACGAAAATGACCTAATTGTTCATCCAATGACACAAAACACCTATTCGATGCACAAGATTGGTTAAAAACCCTAATTGGAATGGAATTATGCTAGGGAGGACGAAAATGACCTAATTGTTCATCCAATGACACAAAAACACCAATTGGATGCACAAGATTGGTTAGAAACCCTAATTGGATAAGATAAAGTGTAGGGACGACGAAAATGACCTAAATGTTCATCCAATGACACAAAACACCTATTGGATGCACAAGATTGGTTAAAAAACCTAATTGGACAAGATTAAGTGTTGGGAGGACGGAAATGACCTAAATGTTGATCCAACGACACAAACACAACTATTGGATGCACAAGATTGGTTAAAAACCCTAATTGGTTAAGAATTAGCCTAAGGAGGACGAAAAAGACCTAAGTGTTAATCCAATGACACAAAACTCCTATTGGATGCACAAGATTGTATAGAAACCCTAATTGGACAAGATAAAGTGTAGGGAGGACGAAAATGACCTAAATGTTCATCCAATGACACAAAACACTTATTGGATGCACAAGATTGGTTAAAAACCCTAATTAGATGAGATTAAGTGTAGGGATGACGAAAATGACCTAAATATTCGTCCAATGACACAAAACACCTATTGGATGCACAAGATTGGTTAAAAACCCTAATTGGACAAGATTAAGTGTAGGGAGGACGAAAATGACCTAAATGTTCATCCAATGACACAAAACACCTATTGGATGCACAAGATTGGTTAAAAACCCTAATTGGACATGAATTATCATAGGGAGGACGAAAATGACCTAATTGTTCATCCAATGACACAAAAACACCAATTGGATGCACAAGAATTGTTAGAAACCCTAATTGGACAAGATAAAGTGTAGGGAGGACGAAAATGACCTAAATGATCATCCAATGACACAAAACACCTATTGGATGCACAAGATTGGTTAGAAACCCTAATTGGACAAGAATTATCCTAGGGAGGACGAAAATGACCTAATTGTTCATCCAATGACACAAAAATACCAATTGGATGCACAAGATTGGTTAGAAACCCTAATTGGATAAGATAAAGTGTAAGGACGACGAAAATGACCTAAATATTCATCCAATGACACAAAACACCTATTGGATGCACAAGATCGGTCAAAAACCCTAATTGGACAAGATTAAGTGTAGGGAGGACGAAAATGAGCTAAATATTCATCCAAGGACACAAAACACCTATTGGATGCACAAGATTGGTTAAAAAACCTAATTGGACAAGATTAAGTGTTGGGAGGACGGAAATGACCTAAATGTTGATCCAACGACACAAACACAACTATTGGATGCACAAGATTGGTTAAAAACCCTAATTGGTTAAGAATTAGCCTAAGGAGGACGAAAAAGACCTAAGTGTTAATCCAATGACACAAAACTCCTATTGGATGCACAAGATTGTATAGAAACCCTAATTGGACAAGATAAAGTGTAGGGAGGACGAAAATGACCTAAATGTTCATCCAATGACACAAAACACTTATTGGATGCACAAGATTGGTTAAAAACCCTAATTAGAAGAGATTAAGTGTAGGGATGACGAAAATGACCTAAATATTCGTCCAATGACACAAAACACCTATTGGATGCACAAGATTGGTTAAAAACCCTAATTGGACAAGATTAAGTGTAGGGAGGACGAAAATGACCTAAATGTTCATCTAATGACACAAAACACCTATTGGATGCACAAGATTGGTTAAAAACCCTAATTGGACATGAATTATCGTAGGGAGGACAAAAATGACCTAATTGTTCATCCAATGACACAAAAACACCAATTGGATGCACAAGAATTGTTAGAAACCCTAATTGGACAAGATAAAGTGTAGGGAGGACGAAAATGACCTAAAAGTTCATCCAATGACCCAAAACACCTATTGGATGCACAAGATTGGTTAGAAACCCTAATTGGACAAGATAAAGTGTAGGGAGGACGAAAATGACCTAAATGTTCATCCAATGACACAACCTATTGGATGCACAAGATTGGTTAAAAACCCTAATTAGACAAGATTAAGTGTAGGGATGACGAAAATGACCTAAATGTTCATCCAATGACACAAAACACCTATTGGATGCACAAGATTGGTTAAAAACCCTAATTGGACAAGAATTATCATAGGGAGGACGAAAATGACCTAATTGTTCATCCAATCACACAAAAACACCAATTGGATGCACAAGAATTGTTAGAAACCCTAATTGGACAAGATAAAGTGTAGGGAGGACGGAAATGACCTAAATGTTCATCCAATGACCCAAAACACCTATTGGATGCACAAGATTGGTTAGAAACCCTAATTGGACAAGATAAAGTGTAGGGAGGACGAAAATGACCTAAATGTTCATCCAATGACACAACCTATTGGATGCACAAGATTGGTTAAAAACCCTAATTAGACAAGATTAAGTGTAGGGATGACGAAAATGACCTAAATGTTCATCCAATGACACAAAACACCTATTGGATGCACAAGATTGGTTAAAAAACCTAATTGGACAAGATTAAGTGTTGGGAGGACGGAAATGACCTAAATGTTCATCCAACGACACAAACACAACTATTGGATGCACAAGATTGGTTAAAAACCCTAATTGGATAAGAATTAGCATAGGGAGGACGAAAAAGACCTAAGTGTTAATCCAATGACACAAAACTCCTATTGGATGCACAAGATTGGTTCGAAACCCTAATTGGACAAGATAAAGTGTAGGGAGGACGAAAATGACCTAAATGTTCATCCAATGACACAAAACACTTATTGGATGCACAAGATTGGTTAAAAACCCTAATTAGACAAGATTAAGTGTAGGGAGGACGAAAATGACCTAAATGTTCATCCAATGACACAAAACACCTATTGGATGCACAAGATTGGTTAAAAACCCTAATTGGACAAGAATTAGCCTAGGGAGGACGAAAATGACCTAATTGTTCATCCAATGACACAAACACACCTATTGGATGCACAAGATTGGATAGAAACCCTAATTGGACAAGGTTAAGTTTAGGGAGGACGAAAATGACGTAATTATTCGTCCAATGATACAAAACACCTATTGGATGCACAAGATTGGTAAGAAACCCTAATTCGACAAGAATTAGCCTAGGGAAGACGAAAATGACCTAATTGTTCATCCAATGACACAAACACACCTATTGGATGCACAAGATTGGTTAAAAACCCTAATTGGATAAGAATTAGCCTAGGGAGGACGAAAATGACCTAAATGTTCATCCAATGACACAAAACACTTATTGGATGCACAAGATTGGTTAAAAACCCTAATTGGACAAGAATTATCCTAGGGAGAACGAAAATGACCTAATTGTTCATCCAATGACACAAACACACCTATTGGATGCACAAGATTGGTTAGAAACCCTAATTGGACAAGGTTAAGTTTAGGGAGGACGAAAATGACGTAAATATTCGTCCAATGATACAAAACACCTATTGGATGCACAAGATTGGTTAAAAACCCTAATTGGACAAGATTAAGTGTAGGGAGGACGAAAATGACCTAAATGTTCATCCAATGACACAAAACACCTATTGGATGCACAAGATTGGTTAAAAACCCTAATTGGACAAGATTAAGTGTAGGGAGCACGAAAATGACCTAAATGTTCATCCAATGACACAAAACACCTATTGGATGCACAAGATTGGTTAAAAACCCTAATTGGACAAGATTAAGTGTAGGGAGGACGAAAATGACCTAAATGTTCATCCAATGACACAAAACAGCTATTGGATGCACAAGATTGGTTAAAAACCCTAATTGGACATGAATTATCATAGGGAGGACGAAAATGACCTAATTGTTCATCCAATGACACAAAAACACCAATTGGATGCACAAGAATTGTTAGAAACCCTAATTGGACAAGATAAAGTGTAGGGAGGACGAAAATGACCTAAATGTTCATCCAATGACACAAAACACTTATTGGATGCACAAGATTGGTTAAAAACCCTAATTAGAAGAGATTAAGTGTAGGGATGACGAAAATGACCTAAATATTCGTCCAATGACACAAAACACCTATTGGATGCACAAGATTGGTTAAAAACCCTAATTGGACAAGATTAAGTGTAGGGAGGACGAAAATGACCTAAATGTTCATCCAATGACACAAAACACCTATTGGATGCACAAGATTGGTTAAAAAGCCTAATTAGACAAGAATTATCCTATGGAGGACGAAAATGATCTAATTGTTCATCCAATTACACAAAAACACCAATTGGATACACAAGATTGGTTAAAAACCCTAATTAGACAAGGTTAAGTGTAGGGATGACGAAAATGACCTAAATATTCATCCAATGACACAAAACACCTATTGGATGCACAAGATTGGTTAAAAACCCTAATTGGACAAGATTAAGTGTAGGGAGGACGAAAATGACCTAAATGTTCATCCAATGACACAAAACACCTATTGGATGCACAAGATTGGTTAAAAACCCTAATTGGACAAGAATTATCCTAGGGAAGACGAAAATGACCTAATTGTTCATCCAATGACACAAACACACCTATTGGATGCACAAGATTGGTTAGAAACCCTAATTGGACAAGGTTAAGTTTAGGGAAGACGAAAATGACGTAAATATTCGTCCAATGATACAAAACACCTATTGGATGCACAAGATTGGTTAGAAACCCTAATTGGACAAGATAAAGTGTAGGGAGGACGAAAATGACCTAAATGTTCATCCAATGACACAAAACACCTATTGGATCCACAAGATTGGTTAAAAACCCTAATTGGACAAGAATTATCATAGGGATGACGAAAATGACCTAATTGTTCATCCAATGACACAAAAACACCAATTGGATGCACAAGAATTGTTAGAAACCCTAATTGGACAAGATAAAGTGTAGGGAGGACGAAAATGACCTAAATGATCATCCAATGACACAAAACACCTATTGGATGCACAAGATTGGTTAAAAACCCTAATTGGACAAGAATTAGCATAGGGAGGACGAAAATGACCTAATTGTTCATCCAATGACACAAACACACCTATTGGATGCACAAGATTGGATAGAAACCCTAATTGGACAAGGTTAAGTTTAGGGAGGACGAAAATGACGTAAATATTCGTCCAATGATACAAAACACCTATTGGATGCACAAGATTGGTTAAAAACCCTAATTGGACTAGAATTATCCTAGGGAGGACGAAAATGATCTAATTGTTCATCCAATTACACAAAAACACCAATTGGATGCTCAAGATTGGTTAAAAACCCTAATTAGACAAGATTAAGTGTAGGGATGACGAAAATGACCTAAATATTCATCCAATGACACAAAACACCTATTGGATGCACAAGATTGGTTAAAAACCCTAATTGGACAAGATTAAGTGTAGGGAGGACTAAAATGACCTAAATGTTCATCCAATGACACAAAACACCTATTGGATGCACAAGATTGGTTAAAAACCCTAATTGGACAAGAATTATCATAGCGAGGACGAAAATGACCTAATTGTTCATCCAATGACACAAAAACACCAATTGGATGCAGAAGAATAGTTAGAAACCCTAATTGGACAAGATAAAGTGTAGGGAGGACGAAAATGACCTAAATGTTCATCCAATGACCCAAAACACCTATTGGATGCATAAGATTGGTTAAAAACCCAAATTGGACAAGATTAAGTGTAGGGAGAACGAAAATGACGTAAATATTCGTCCAATGATACAAAACACCTGTTGGATGCACAAGATTGGTTAAAAACCCTAATTGGACAAGAATTATCCTAGGGAGGACGAAAATGATCTAATTGTTCATCCAATTACACAAAAACACCAATTGGATACACAAGATTGGTTAAAAACCCTAATTAGACAAGATTAAGTGTAGGGATGACGAAAATGACCTAAATGTTCATCCAATGACACAAAACACCTATTGGATGCACAAGATTGGTTAAAAACCCTAATTGGACAAGATTAAGTGTAGGGAGGACGAAAATGACCTAAATATTCATCCAATGACACAAAAACACCTATCGGATGCACAAGATTGGTTAGAAACCCTAATTGAACAAGATTAAGTGTAGGGAGGACGAAAATGACCTAAATGTTCATCCAATGACACAAAACACCTATTGGATGCACAGGATTGGTTAAAAACCCTAATTGGATAAGAATTAGCCTAAGGAGGACGAAAATGACCTAAATGTTCATCCAGTGACACAAAACACCTATTGGATGCACAAGATTGGTTAAAAACCCTAATTGGACAAGAATTATCATAGGGAGGACGAAAATGACCTAATTGTTCATCCAATGACACAAAAACACCAATTGGATGCACAAGAATTGTTAGAAACCCTAATTGGACAAGATAAAGTGTAGGGAGGACGAAAATGACCTAAATGATCATCCAATGACACAAAACACCTATTGGATGCACAAGATTGGTTAAAAACCCTAATTAGACAAGATTAAGTGTAGGGATGACGAAAATGACCTAAATATTCATTCAATGACACAAAACACCTATTGGATGCACAAGATTGGTTAAAAACCCTAATTGGACAAGATTAAGTGTAGGGATGACGAAAATGACCTAAATGTTCATCCAATGACACAAAACACCTATTGGATGCACAAGATTGGTTAAAAACCCTAATTGGACAAGAATTATCCTAGGGAGAACGAAAATGACCTAATTGTTCATCCAATGACACAAACACACCTATTGGATGCACAAGATTGGTTAGAAACCCTAATTGGACAAGGTTAAGTTTAGGGAGGACGAAAATGACGTAAATATTCGTCCAATGATACAAAACACCTATTGGATACACAAGATTGGTTAAAAACCCTAATTAGACAAGATTAAGTGTAGGGATGACGAAAATGACCTAAATATTCATCCAATGACACAAAACACCTATTGGATGCACAAGATTGGTTAAAAACCCTAATTGGACAAGATTAAGTGTAGGGAGGACGAAAATGACCTAAATGTTCATTCAATGACACAAAACACCTATTGGATACACATGATTGGTTAAAAACCCGAATAGGACAAGAATTATCCTAGGGAGGACAAAAATGACCTAATTGTTTATCCAATGACACAAAAACACCAATTGGATGCACAAGATTGGTTAGAAAACCTAATTGGACAAGATAAAGTGTAGGGAGGACGAAAATGACCTAAATGTTCATCCAATGACACAAAACACCTATTGGATGCACAAGATTGGTTAAAAACCCTAATTGGACAAGATTAAGTGTAGGGAGGACGAAAATGACCTAAATGTTCATCAAATGACACAAAACACCTATTGGATGCACAAGATTGGTTAAAAACCCTAATTGGACAAGATTAAGTGTAGGGAGGACGAAAATGACCTAAATGTTCATCCAATGACACAAAACACCTATTGGATGCACAAGAGTGGTTAAAAACCCTAATTGGACAAGATTTAGCTTAGGGAGGAAGAAAATGACCTAATTGTTCATCCAATGACACAAAAACACCTATCGGATGCAGAAGATTGGTTAGAAACCCTAATTGGACAAGATTAAGTGTAGGGAGGACGAAAATGACCTAAATGTTGATCCAATGACACAAAACACCTATTGGATGCACAAGATTGGTTAAAAACCCAAATTGGATAAGAATTAGCCTAGGGAGGACGAAAATGACCTAATTGTTCATCCAATGACACAAAATACCTATTGGATGCACAAGATTGGTTAAAAACCCTAATTGGACAAGATTAAGTGTAGGGAGGACGAAAATGACGTAAATGTTCATCCAATGACAAAATCCTATTGGATGAACAAGATTGGTTAAAAACCCTAATTGGACAAGATTAAGTGTAGGGAGGACGAAAATGACCTAAATATTCATCCAATGACACAAAACACCTATTGGATGCACAAGATTGGTTAAAAACCCTAATTGGACAAGATTAAGTGTAGGGAGGACGAAAATGACCTAAATGTTCATCCAATGACACAAAACACCTATTGGATGCACAAGATTGGTTAAAAACCCTAATTGGACAAGATTTAGCTTAGGGAGGAAGAAAATGACCTAATTGTTCATCCAATGACACAAAAACACCTATCGGATGCAGAAGATTGGATAGAAACCCTAATTGGACAAGATTAAGTGTAGGGAGGACGAAAATGACCTAAATGTTGATCCAATGACACAAAACACCTATTGGATGCACAAGATTGGTTAAAAACCCTAATTGGATAAGAATTAGCCTAGGGAGGACGAAAATGACCTAATTGTTCATCCAATGACACAAAAACAACAATTGGATGTACAAGATTTGTTTGCAACCCTAATTGGACAAGATAAAGTGTAGGGAGAGCGAAAATGACCTAAATGTTCATCCAATGACACAAAATACCTATTGGATGCACAAGATTGGTATAAAACCCTAATTGGACAAGATTAAGTGTAGGGAGGACGAAAATGACCTAAATATTCATCCAATGACACAAAACACCTATTGGATGCACAAGATTGGTTAAAAACCCTAATTGGACAAGATTAAGTGTAGGGAGGACGAAAATGACCTAAATATTCATCCAATGACACAAAACACCTATTGGATGCACAAGATTGGTTAAAAACCCTAATTGGACAAGAATTTGTGTAGGGAGGACGAAACTGACCTAAATGTTCATCCAATGACACATAACACCTATTCGATGCGCAAGATTGGTCAAAAACCCTAATTGGACAAGATTAAGTGTAGGGAGGACGAATATGACCTAAATATTCATCCAATGACACAAAACACCTATTGGATGCACAAGATTGGTTAAAAACCCTAATTGGACAAGATTAAGTGTAGGGGGGACGAAAATGACCTAAATGTTCATCCAATGACACAAAACACCTATTGGATGCACAAGATTGGTTAAAAACCCTAATTGGACAAGATTAAGTGTAGGGAGGACGAAAATGACCTAAATATTCATCCAATGACACAAAACACCTATTGGATGCACAAGATTGGTTAAAAAACCTAATTGGACAAGATTAAGTGTTGGGAGGACGGAAATGACCTAAATGTTCATCCAAGGACACAAACACAACTATTGGATGCACAAGATTGGTTAAAAACCCTAATTGGATAAGAATTAGCATAGGGAGGACGAAAAAGACCTAAGTGTTAATCCAATGACACAAAACTCCTATTGGATGCACAAGATTGGTTCGAAACCCTAATTGGACAAGATAAAGTGTAGGGAGGACGTAAATGACCTAAATGTTCATCCAATGACACAAAACACTTATTGGATGCACAAGATTGGTTAAAAACCCTAATTAGACAAGATTAAGTGTAGGGATGACGAAAATGACCTAAATATTCATCCAATGACACAAAACACCTATTGGATGCACAAGATTGGTTAAAAACCCTAATTGGACAAGATTAAGTGTAGGGAGGACGAAAATGACCTAAATGTTCATCCAATGACACAAAACACCTATTGGATGCACAAGATTGGTTAAAAACCCTAATTGGACAAGAATCATCATAGGGAGGACGAAAATGACCTAATTGTTCATCCAATGACACAAAAACACCAATTGGATGCACAAGAATTGTTAGAAACCCTAATTGGACAAGATAAAGTGCAGGGAGGACGAAAATGACCTAAATGTTCATCCAATTACCCAAAACACCTATTGGATGCATAAGATTGGTTAAAAACCCAAATTGGACAAGATTAAGTTTAGGGAGAACGAAAATGACGTAAATATTCGTCCAATTATACAAAACACCTATTGGATGCACAAGATTGGTTAAAAACCCTAATTGGACAAGAATTATCCTAGGGAGGACGAAAATGACCTAATTGTTCATCCAATTACACAAAAACACCTATCGGATGCCCAAGATTGGCTAGAAGCCGTAATTTGACAAGATAAAGTGTCGGGAGGACGAAAATGACGTAAATATTCGTCCGATGATACAAAACACCTATTGGATGCACAAGATTGGTTAAAAACCCTAATTGGACAAGAATTAGCCTAGGGAGGACGAAAATGACCTAATTGTTCATCCAATGACACAAACACACCTATTGGATGCACAAGATTGGTTAGAAACCCTAATTAGACAAGATTAAGTGTAGGGATGACGAAAATGACCTAAATATTCATCCAATGACACAAAACACCTATTGGATGCACAAGATTGGTTAAAAACCCTAATTTGACTAGATTAAGTGTAAGGAGGACGAAAATGACCTAAATGTTCATCCAATGACACAAAACACCTATTGGATGCACAAGATTGGTTAAAAACCCTAATTGGACAAGAATTATCCTAGGGAGGACGAAAATGACCTAATTGTTCATCCAATGACACAAACACACCTATTGGATGCACAAGATTGGTTAGAAACCCTAATTGGACAAGGTTAAGCTTAGGGAGGACGAAAATGACGTAAATATTCGTCCAATGATAGAAAACACCTATTGGATGCACAAGATTAGTTAGAAACCCTAATTGGACAAGATAAAGTGTAGGGAGGACGAAAATGACCTAAATGTTCATCCAATGACACAAAACACTTATTGGATGCACAAGATTGGTTAAAAACCCTAATTAGACAAGATTAAGTGTAGGGATGTCGAAAATGACCTAAATATTCATCCAATGACACAAAACACCTATTGGATGCACAACATTGGATAGAAACCCTATTTGGACAAGGTTAAGTTTAGGGAGGACGAAAATGACGTAAATATTCCTCCAATGATACAAAACACCTATTGGATGCACAAGATTGCTTAAAAACCCTAATTGGACAAGAAATATCCTAGGGAGGACGAAAATGATCTAATTGTTGATCCAATTACACAAAAACACCAATTGGATGCACAAGATTGGTTAAAAACCCTAATTAGACAAGATTAAGTGTAGGGATGACGAAAATGACCTAAATATTCATCCAATGACACAAAACACCTATTGGATGCACAAGATTGGTTAAAAACCCTAATTGGATAAGAATTAGCCTAGGGAGGACGAAAATGACCTAAATGTTCAGCCAATGACACAAAACACCTATTGGATGCACAAGATTGGTTAAAAACGTTAATTGGACAACAATTATCCTAGGGAGGACGAAAATGACCTAATTGTTCATCCAATGACACAAAACACACCTATTGGATGCACAAGATTGGTTAGAAACCCTAATTGGACAAGGTTAAGTTTAGGGAGGACGAAAATGACGTAAATATTCGTCCAATGATACAAAACACCTATTGGATACACAAGATTGGTTAGAAACCCTAATTGGACAAGATAAAGTGTAGGGAGGACGAAAATGACCTAAATGTTCATCCAATGACACAAAACACTTATTGGATGCACAAGATTGGTTAAAAACCCTAATTAGACAAGATTAAGTGTAGGGATGACGAAAATGACCTAAATATTCATCCAATGACACAAAACACCTATTGGATGCACAAGATTGGTTCAAAACCCTAATTGGACAAGATTAAGTGTTGGGAGGACGAAAATGACCTAAATGTTCATCCAATGACACAAAACACCTATTGGATGCACAAGATTGGTTAAAAACCCTTATTGGACAAGAATTATCATAGGGAGGACGAAAATGACCTAATTGTTCATCCAATGACACAAGAACACAAATTGGATGCAGAAGAATTGTTAGAAACCCTAATTGGACAAGATAAAGTGTAGGGAGGAAAAAAATGACCTAAATGTTCATCCAATGACACAAACACACCTATTGGATGCAGAAGATTGGTTAGAAACCCTAATTGGACAAGGTTATGTTTAGGGAGGACGAAAATGACGTAAATATTCGTCCAATGATACAAAACACCTATTGGACGCACAAGATTGGTTAAAAACCCTAATTCGACAAGAATTAGCCTAGGGAAGACGAAGATGACCTAATTGTTCATCCAATGACAGAAAAACACCAATTGGATGCCCAAGATTGGTTAAAAACCCTAATTGGATAAGAATTAGCCTAGGGAGGACGAAAATGACCTAAATGTTCATCCAATGACACAAAACACCTATTGGATGCACAAGATTGGTTAAAAACCCTAATTGGACAAGATTAAGTGTAGGGAGGACGAAAATGACCTAAATGTTCATCCAATGACACAAAACACCTATTGGATGCACAAGATTGGTTAAAAACCCTAATTGGACAAGAATTATCATAGGGAGGACGAAAATGACCTAAATGTTCATCCAATGACACAAAACACGTATTGGATGCACAAGATTGGTTAAAAACCCTAATTAGACAAGATTAAGTGTAGGGATGACGAAAATGACCTAAATATTCATCCAATGACACAAATCACCTATTGGATGCACAAGATTGGTTAAAAACCCTAATTGGACAAGATTAAGTGTAGGGAGGACGAATATGATCTAAATGTTCATCCAATGACACAAAACACCTATTGGATGCACAAGATTGGTTAAAAACCCTAATTGGACAACAATTATCCTAGGAAGGACGAAAATGATCTAATTGTTCATCCAATTACTCAAAAACACCAATTGAATACACAAGATTGGTTAAAAACCCTAATTAGACAAGGTTAAGTGTAGGGATGACGAAAATGACCTAAATATTCATCCAATGACACAAAACACCTATTGGATGCACAAGATTGGTTAAAAACCCTAATTGGACAAGATTAAGTGTAGGGAGGACGAAAATGACCTAAATGTTCATCCAATGACACAAAACACCTATTGGATGCACAAGATTGGTTAAAAACCCTAATTGGACAAGAATTATCCTAGGGAGGACGAAAATGACCTAATTGTTCATCCAATGACACAAACACACCTATTGGATGCACAAGATTGGTTAGAAACCCTAATTGGACAAGGTTAAGTTTAGGGAGGACGAAAATGACGTAAATATTCGTCCATTGATACAAAACACCTATTGGATGCACAAGATTGGTTAGAAACCCTAATTGGACAAGATAAAGTGTAGGGAGGACGAAAATGACCTAAATGTTCATCCAATGACACAAAACACTTATCAGATGCACAAGATTGGTTAAAAACCCTAATTAGACAAGATTAAGTGTAGGGATGACGAAAATGACCTAAATATTCATCCAATGACACAAAACACCTATTGGATGCACAAGATTGGTTAAAAACCCTAATTGGACAAGATTAAGTGTAGGGAGGACGAAAATGACCTAAATGTTCATCCAATGACACAAAACACCTATTGGATGCACAAGATTGGTTAAAAACCCTAATTGGACAAGAATTATCATAGGGAGGACGAAAATGACCTAATTGTTCATCCAATGACACAAAAACACCAATTGGATGCACAAGAATTGTTAGAAACCCTAATTGGACAAGATAAAGTGTAGGGAGGACGAAAATGACCTAAATATTCATCCAATGACACAAAACACCTATTGGATGCACAAGATTGGTTAAAAAACCTAATTGGACAAGATTAAGTGTTGGGAGGACGGAAATGACCTAAATGTTCATCCAACGACACAAACACAACTATTGGATGCACAAGATTGGTTAAAAACCCTAATTGGATAAGAATTAGCATAGGGAGGACGAAAAAGACCTAAGTGTTAATCCAATGACACAAAACTCCTATTGGATGCACAAGATTGGTTCGAAACCCTAATTGGACAAGATAAAGTGTAGGGAGGACGAAAATGACCTAAATGTTCATCCAATGACACAAAACACTTATTGGATGCACAAGATTGGTTAAAAACCCTAATTAGACAAGATTAAGTGTAGGGATGACGAAAATGACCTAAATATTCATCCAATGACACAAAACACCTATTGGATGCACAAGATTGGTTAAAAACCCTAATTGGACAAGATTAAGTGTTGGGAGGACGAAAATGACCTAAATGTTCATCCAATGACACAAAACACCTATTGGATGCACAAGATTGGTTAAAAACCCTTATTGGACAAGAATTATCATAGGGAGGACGAAAATGACCTAATTGTTCATCCAATGACACAAGAACACCAATTGGATGCAGAAGAATTGTTAGAAACCCTAATTGGACAAGATAAAGTGTAGGGAGGAAAAAAATGACCTAAATGTTCATCCAATTACACAAAACACCTATTGGATGCACAAGATTGGTTAAAAACCCTAATTGGACAAGAATTATCCTAGGGAGGACGAAAATGACCTAATTGTTCATCCAATGACACAAACACACCTATTGGATGCACAAGATTGGTTAGAAACCCTAATTGGACAAGGTTAAGTTTAGGGAGGACGAAAATGACGTAAATATTCGTCCAATGATACAAAACACCTATTGGATGCACAAGATTGGTTAAAAACCCTAATTCGACAAGAATTAGCCTAGGGAAGACGAAAATGACCTAATTGTTCATCCAATGACAGAAAAACACCAATTGGATGCACAAGATTGGTTAAAAACCCTAATTGGATAAGAATTAGCCTTGGGAGGACGAAAATGACCTAAATGTTCATCCAATGACACAAAACACCTATTGGATGCACAAGATTGGATAAAAACCCTAATTGGACAAGATTACGTGTAAGGAGGACGAGAATGACCTAAATATTCATCCAATGACACAAAACACCTACTGGATGCACAAGATTGGTTAAAAACACTAATTGGACAAGATTAAGTGTAGGGAGGACGAAAATGACCTAAATGTTCATCCAACGACACAAAACACAATTATTGGTTGCTTAAGATTGGTTAGAAACCCTAATTGGACAAGCATAAATGTTCATCCAATGACACAAAAACACCTATTGGATGCACAAGATTGGTTAAAAACCCTAATTGGACAAGATTAAGTGTATGGAGGACGAAAATGATCTAAATGTTCAATCAATGACACAAAACACCTATTGGATGCACAAGATTGGTTAAAAACCCTAATTGGACAAGAATTAGCCTAGGGAGGAAAAAAATGACCTAATTGTTCATCCAATTACACAAAACACCTATTGGATGCACAAGATTGGTTAAAATCCCAAATTGGACAAGCTTAAGTGTAGGGAGGACGAAAATGACCTAAATGTTCATCCAATGACACAAAACACCTATTGGATGCACAAGATTGGTTAAAAACCTTAATTGGACAAGAATTAGCCTAGGGAGGACGAAAATGACCTAATTGTTCATCCAATGACACAAAAACACCTATCGGATGCACAAGATTGGTTAGAAACCCTAATTGGACAAGATTAAGTGTAGGGAGGACGAAAATGACCTAAATGTTCATTCAATGACACAAAACACCTATTGGATACACATGATTGGTTAAAAACCCGAATAGGACAAGAATTATCCTAGGGAGGACAAAAATGACCTAATTGTTTATCCAATGACACAAAAACACCAATTGGATGCACAAGATTGGTTAGAAAACCTAATTGGACAAGATAAAGTGTAGGGAGGACGAAAATGACCTAAATGTTCATCCAATGACACAAAACACCTATTGGATGCACAAGATTGGTTAAAAACACAAATTGGACAAGATTAAGTGTAGGGAGGACGAAAATGACCTAAATGTTCAAGCAATGACACAAAACACCTATTGGTTGCACAAGATTGGTTAAAAACCCAAATTGGACAAGAATTAGCCTAGGGAGGACGAAAATGACCTAATTGTTCATCCAATGACACAAAAACACCTATCGGATGCACAAGATTGGTTATAAACCCTAATTGGACAAGATTAAGTGTAGGGAGGACGAAAATGACCTAAATGTTCATCCAATGACACAAAACACTTATTGGATGCACAAGATTGGTTAAAAACCCTAATTAGAAGAGATTAAGTGTAGGGATGACGAAAATGACCTAAATATTCGTCCAATGACACAAAACACCTATTGGATGCACAACATTGGTTAAAAACCCTAATTGGACAAGATTAAGTGTAGGGAGGACGAAAATGGCCTAAATGTTCATCCAATGACACAAAACACCTATTGGATGCACAAGATTGGTTAGAAACCCTAATTGGACAAGATAAAGTGTAGGGAGAACGAAAATGACCTAAATGTTCATCCAATGACACAACCTATTGGATGCACAAGATTGGTTAAAAACCCTAATTAGACAAGATTAAGTGTAGGGATGACGAAAATGACCTAAATGTTCATCCAATGACACAAAACACCTATTGGATGCACAAGATTGGTTAAAAACCCTAATTGGACAAGATTAAGTGTAGGGAGGACGAAAATGACCTAAATGTTCATCCAATGACAGAAAAACACCTAATGGATGCACAAGATTGGTTAAAAACCCTAATTGGACAAGAATTAGCTTAGGGAGTTCGAAAATGACCTAAATGTTCATCCAATGAAACAAAAACACCTAATGGATGCACAAGATTGGTTAAAAAGCCTAATTGGACAAGATTAAGTGTAGGGAGGACGAAAATGACCTAAATGTTCATCCAATGACAGAAAAACACCTAATGGATGCACAAGATTGGTTAAAAACCCTAATTGGACAAGATTAAGTGTAGGGAGGACGAAAATGACCTAAATGTTCATCCAATGACACAAAACACCTATTGGATGCACAAGATTGGTTAAAAACCCTAATTGGACAAGATTAAGTGTAGTGGGGACAAAAATGACCTAAATGTTCATTCGATGACACAAAACACCTATTGGATGCACAAGATTGGTTAAAAACCCTAATTGGACAAGATTAAGTGTAGGGAGGACGAAAATGACCTAAATATTCATCCAATGACACAAAACACCTATTGGATGCACAAGATTGGTTAAAAACCCTAATTGGACAAGAATTTGTGTAGGGAGGACGAAACTGACCTAAATGTTCATCCAATGACACATAACACCTATTCGATGCGCAAGATTGGTCAAAAACCCTAATTGGACAAGATTAAGTGTAGGGAGGACGAATATGACCTAAATATTCATCCAATGACACAAAACACCTATTGGATGCACAAGATTGGTTAAAAACCCTAATTGGACAAGATTAAGTGTAGGGAGGATGAAAATGACCTAAATGTTCATCCAATGACACAAAACACCTATTGGATGCCCAAGATTGGTCAAAAACCCTAATTGGACAAGATTAAGTGTAGGGAGGACGAAAATGACCTAAATATTCATCCAATGACACAAAACACCTATTGGATGCACAAGATTGGTTAAAAACCCTAATTGGACAAGATTAAGTGTTGGGAGGACGAAAATGACCTAAATGTTCATCCAATGACACAAAACACCTATTGGATGCACAAGATTGGTTAAAAACCCTTATTGGACAAGAATTATCATAGGGAGGACGAAAATGACCTAATTGTTCATCCAATGACACAAGAACACAAATTGGATGCAGAAGAATTGTTAGAAACCCTAATTGGACAAGATAAAGTGTAGGGAGGAAAAAAATGACCTAAATGTTCATCCAATGACACAAACACACCTATTGGATGCAGAAGATTGGTTAGAAACCCTAATTGGACAAGGTTATGTTTAGGGAGGACGAAAATGACGTAAATATTCGTCCAATGATACAAAACACCTATTGGACGCACAAGATTGGTTAAAAACCCTAATTCGACAAGAATTAGCCTAGGGAAGACGAAGATGACCTAATTGTTCATCCAATGACAGAAAAACACCAATTGGATGCCCAAGATTGGTTAAAAACCCTAATTGGATAAGAATTAGCCTAGGGAGGACGAAAATGACCTAAATGTTCATCCAATGACACAAAACACCTATTGGATGCACAAGATTGGTTAAAAACCCTAATTGGACAAGATTAATTGTAGGGAGGACGAAAATGACCTAAATATTCATCCAATGACACAAAACACCTACTGGATGCACAAGATTGGTTAAAAACCCTAATTGGACAAGATAAAGTGTAGGGAGGACGAAAATGACCTAAATGTTCATTCAATGACACAAAACACCTATTGGATACACATGATTGGTTAAAAACCCGAATAGGACAAGAATTATCCTAGGGAGGACAAAAATGACCTAATTGTTTATCTAATGACACAAAAACACCAATTGGATGCACAAGATTGGTTAAAAACCCTAATTGGACAAGAATTAGCCTAGGGAGGAAAAAAATGACCTAAATGTTCATCCAATTACACAAAACACCTATTGGATGCACAAGATTGGTTAAAAACACAAATTGGACAAGATTAAGTGTAGGGAGGACGAAAAATGACCTAAATGTTCATGCAATGACACAAAACACCTATTGGTTGCACAAGATTGGTTAAAAACCCAAATTGGACAAGAATTAGCCTAGGGAGGACGAAAATGACCTAAATGTTCAATCAATGACACAAAACACCTATTGGTTGCACAAGATTGGTTAAAAACCCTAATTGGACAAGAATTAGCCTAGGGAGGAAAAAAATGACCTAAATGATCATCCAATTACACAAAACACCTATTGGATGCACAAGATTGGTTAAAATCCCAAATTGGACAAGATTAAGTGTAGGGAGGACGAAAATGAGCTAAATGTTCATCCAATGACACAAAACACCTATTGGATGTACAAGATTGGTTAAAAACCCTAATTGGACAAGAATTAGCCTAGGGAGGACGAAAATGACCTAATTGTTCATCCAATGACACAAAAACACCTATCGGAGGCACAAGATTGGTTAGAAACCCTAATTGGACAAGATTAAGTGTAGGGAGGACGAAAATGACCTAAATGTTCATTCAATGACACAAAACACCTATTGGATACACATGATTGGTTAAAAACCCGAATAGGACAAGAATTATCCTAGGGAGGACAAAAATGACCTAATTGTTTATCCAATGACACAAAAACACCAATTGGATGCACAAGATTGGTTAGAAAACCTAATTGGACAAGATAAAGTGTAGGGAGGACGAAAATGACCTAAATGTTCATCCAATGACACAAAACACCTATTGGATGCACAAGATTGGTTAAAAACACAAATTGGACAAGATTAAGTGTAGGGAGGACGAAAATGACCTAAATGTTCAAGCAATGACACAAAACACCTATTGGTTGCACAAGATTGGTTAAAAACCCAAATTGGACAAGAATTAGCCTAGGGAGGACGAAAATGACCTAATTGTTCATCCAATGACACAAAAACACCTATCGGATGCACAAGATTGGTTATAAACCCTAATTGGACAAGATTAAGTGTAGGGAGGACGAAAATGACCTAAATGTTCATCCAATGACACAAAACACTTATTGGATGCACAAGATTGGTTAAAAACCCTAATTAGAAGAGATTAAGTGTAGGGATGACGAAAATGACCTAAATATTCGTCCAATGACACAAAACACCTATTGGATGCACAACATTGGTTAAAAACCCTAATTGGACAAGATTAAGTGTAGGGAGGACGAAAATGGCCTAAATGTTCATCCAATGACACAAAACACCTATTGGATGCACAAGATTGGTTAGAAACCCTAATTGGACAAGATAAAGTGTAGGGAGAACGAAAATGACCTAAATGTTCATCCAATGACACAACCTATTGGATGCACAAGATTGGTTAAAAACCCTAATTAGACAAGATTAAGTGTAGGGATGACGAAAATGACCTAAATGTTCATCCAATGACACAAAACACCTATTGGATGCACAAGATTGGTTAAAAACCCTAATTGGACAAGATTAAGTGTAGGGAGGACGAAAATGACCTAAATGTTCATCCAATGACACAAAACACCTATTGGATGCACAAGATCGGTTAAAAACCCTAATTGGACAAGATTAAGTGTAGGGAGGACGAAAATGACCTAAATATTCATCCAATGACATAAAACACCTATTGGATGCACAAGATTGGTTAAAAACCCTAATTGGACAAGATTAAGTGTAGGGAGGACGAAAATGACCTAAATGTTCATCCAATGACACAAAACACGTATTGGATGCACAAGATTGGTTAAAAACCCTAATTGGAAAAGAAATATCCTAGGGAGGACGAAAATGACCTAATTGTTCATCCAATGACACAAACACACCTATTGGATTCACAAGATTGGTTAGAAACCCTAATTAGACAAGGTTAAGTTTAGGGAGGACGAAAATGACGTAAATATTCGTCCAATGATACAAAACACCTATTGGATGCACAAGATTGGTTAGAAACCCTAATTGGACAAGATAAAGTGTAGGGAGGACGAAAATGACCTAAATGTTCATCCAATGACACAAAACACCTATTGGATGCACAAGATTGGTTAAAAACCCTAATTGGACAAGATTAAGTGTAGGGAGGACGAAAATGACCTAAATGTTCATCCAATGACACAAAACACCTATTGGATGCACAAGATTGGTTAAAAACCCTAATTGGACAAGATTAAGTGTAAAGAGGACGAAAATGACCTAAATGTTCATCCAATGATACAAAACACCTATTGGATGCACAACATTTGTAAAAAACCCTAATTGGACAAGATTAAGTGTAGGGAGGACGAAAATGACCTAAATGTTCATCCAATGACACAAAACACCTATTGGATGCACAACATTCGTTAGAAACCCTAATTGGACAAGATTAAGTTTAGGAAGGACGAAAATGACCTAATTGTTCATCCAATGACACAAAACACCTATTGGATACACAAATTGGTTAAAAACCCTAAATGGACAAGATTAAGTGTAGGGAGGACGAAAATGACCTAATGTTCATCCAATGACACAAAAGCACCTAATGGATGCACAAGATTGGATAAAAACCCTAATTGGACTAGAATTAGCCTAGGGAGGACGAAAATGACCTAAATGTTCATCCAATGACACAAAACACCTATTGGATGCACAAGATTGGTTAAAAACCCTAATTGGACAAGATTAAGTGTAGGGAGGACGAAAATGACCTAAATGTTCATCCAATGACACAAAACACCTATTGGATGCACAAGATTAGTTAAAAAACCCTAATTGGACAAGATTAAGTGTAGGGAGGACGAAAATGACCTAATGTTCATCCAATGACACAAAAGCACCTAATGGATGCAAAAGATTGGATAAAAACCCTAATTGGACAAGAATTAGCCTAGGGAGGACGAAAATGACCTAAATGTTCATCCAATGACACAAAACACCTATTGGATGCACAAGATTGGTTAAAAACCCTAATTGGACAAGAATTAGCCTAGGGAGGACAAAAATGACCTAAATGTTCATCCAACGACACAAAACACCTATTGGATGCACAAGATTGGTTAAAAACCCTAATTGGACAAGATTAAGTGTAGGGAGGACGAAAATGACCTAAATGTTCATCCAATGACACAAAACACCTATTGGATGCACAAGATTGGTTAAAAACCCTAATTGGACAAGATTAAGTGAAGGGAGGACGAAAATGACCTAATAGTTCATCCAATGACACAAAAACACCTATTGGATGCACAAGATTGGTTAGAAACCCTAATTGGACAAGATTAAGTTTAGGGAGGACGAAAATGACCTAATTGTTCATCCAATGACACAAAAACACCTATTGGATGCACAAGATTGGTTAGAAACCCTAATTGGACAAGATTAAGTGTAGGGAGGACGAAAATGACCTAAATGTTCATCCAATGACACAAAACACCTATTGGATGCACAAGATTGGTTAAAAACCCTAATTGGACAAGAATTATCCTAGGGAGGACGAAAATGACCTAATTGTTCATCCAATGACACAAACACACCTATTGGATGCACAAGATTGGTTAGAAACCCTAATTGGACAAGGTTAAGTTTAGGGAGGACGAAAATGACGTAAATATTCGTCCAATGATACAAAACACCTATTGGATGCACAAGATTGGTTAAAAACCCTAATTCGATAAGAATTAGCCTAGGGAAGACAAAAATGACCTAATTGTTCATCCAATGACACAAACACACCTATTGGATGCACAAGATTGGTTAAAAACCTTAATTGGATAAGAATTAGCCTAGGGAGGACGAAAATGACCTAAATGTTCATCCAATGACACAAAACACCTATTGGATGCACAAGATTGGTTAAAAACCCTAATTGGACAAGATTAAGGGTAGGGAGGACGAAAATGACCTAAATGTTCATCCAATGACACAAAACACCTATTGGATGCACAAGATTGGTTAAAAACCCTAATTGGACAAGAATTATCCTAGGGAGGACGAAAATGACCTAATTGTTCATCCAATTACACAAAAACACCAATTGGATGCACAAGATTGGTTAGAAACCGTAATTTGACAAGATAAAGTGTCGGGAGGACGAAAATGACCTAAATGATCATCCAATGACACAAAACACCTATTGGATGCACAAGATTGGTTAAAAACCCTAATTGGACAAGATTAAGTGTAGGGAGGACGAAAATGACCTAAATATTCATCCAATGACACAAAACACCTATTGGATGCACAAGATTGGTTAAAAAACCTAATTGGACAAGATTAAGTGTTGGGAGGACAGAAATGACCTAAATGTTCATCCAACGACACAAACACAACTATTGGATGCACAAGATTGGTGAAAAACCCTAATTGGACAAGAATTATCCTAGGGAGGACGAAAATGACCTAATTGCTCATCCAATGACACAAAAACACCAACTGGATAAACAAGATTGGTTAGAAACCCTAATTGGACAAGATAAAATGTAGGGAGGACGAAAATGACCTAAATTTTCATCCAATGATCCAAAACACCTATTGGATGCACAAGATTGGTTAAAAACCCTAATTGGACAAGATTAAGTGTAGGGAGGACGAAAATGACCTAAATATTCATCCAATGACACAAAACACCTATTGGATGCACAAGATTGGTTAAAAAACCTAATTGGACAAGATTAAGTGTTGGGAGGACGGAAATGACCTAAATGTTCATCCAACGACACAAACACAACTATTGGATGCACAAGATTGGTTAAAAACCCTAATTGGATAAGAATTAGCCTAGGGAGGACGAAAAAGACCTAAGTGTTAATCCAATGACACAAAACTCCTATTGGATGCACAAGATTGGTTAGAAACCCTAATTGGACAAGATAAAGTGTAGGGAGGACGAAATTGACCTAAATATTCATCCAATGACACAAAACACCTATTGGATGCACAAGATTGGTTAAAAACCCTAATTGGACAAGATTAAGTGTAGGGACGACGAAAACGACCTAAATATTCAGCCAATGACACAAAACACCTATTGGATGCACAAGATTGGTTAAAAACCCTAATTGGACAAGAATTATCCTAGGGAGGACGAAAATGACCTAATTGTTCATCCAATGACACAAAAACACCAATTGGATGCACAAGATTGGTTAGAAACCCTAATTGGATAAGATAAAGTGTAGGGACGACGAAAATGACCTAAATGTTCATCCAATGACACAAAACACCTATTGGATGCACAAGATCGGTCAAAAACCCTAATTGGACAAGATTAAGTGTAGGGAGGACGAAAATGAGCTAAATATTCATCCAAGGACACAAAACACCTATTGGATGCACAAGATTGGTTAAAAAACCTAATTGGACAAGATTAAGTGTTGGGAGGACGGAAATGACCTAAATGTTGATCCAACGACACAAACACAACTATTGGATGCACAAGATTGGTTAAAAACCCTAATTGGTTAAGAATTAGCCTAAGGAGGACGAAAAAGACCTAAGTGTTAATCCAATGACACAAAACTCCTATTGGATGCACAAGATTGTATAGAAACCCTAATTGGACAAGATAAAGTGTAGGGAGGACGAAAATGACCTAAATGTTCATCCAATGACACAAAACACTTATTGGATGCACAAGATTGGTTAAAAACCCTAATTAGAAGAGATTAAGTGTAGGGATGACGAAAATGACCTAAATATTCGTCCAATGACACAAAACACCTATTGGATGCACAAGATTGGTTAAAAACCCTAATTGGACAAGATTAAGTGTAGGGAGGACGAAAATGACCTAAATGTTCATCCAATGACACAAAACAGCTATTGGATGCACAAGATTGGTTAAAAACCCTAATTGGACATGAATTATCATAGGGAGGACGAAAATGACCTAATTGTTCATCCAATGACACAAAAACACCAATTGGATGCACAAGAATTGTTAGAAACCCTAATTGGACAAGATAAAGTGTAGGGAGGACGAAAATGACCTAAATGTTCATCCAATGACCCAAAACACCTATTGGATGCACAAGATTGGTTAGAAACCCTAATTGGACAAGATAAAGTGTAGGGAGGACGAAAATGACCTAAATGTTCATCCAATGACACAACCTATTGGATGCACAAGATTGGTTAAAAACCCTAATTAGACAAGATTAAGTGTAGGGATGACGAAAATGACCTAAATGTTCATCCAATGACACAAAACACCTATTGGATGCACAAGATTGGTTAAAAACCCTAATTGGACAAGATTAAGTGTAGGGAGGACGAAAATGACCTAAATATTCATCCAATAACACAAAACACCTATTGGATGCACAAGATTTGTTAAAATACCTAATTGGACAAGATTAAGTGTTGGGAGGACGGAAATGACCTAAATGTTCATCCAACGACATAAACACAACTATTGGATGCACAAGATTGGTTAAAAACCCTAATTCGACAAGAATTATCCTAGGGAGGACGAAAATGACGTAATTGCTCATCCAATGACACAAAAACACCAACTGGATGAACAAGATTGGTTAGAAACCCTAATTGGACAAGATAAAATGTAGGGACGACGAAAATGACCTAAATGTTCATCCAATGACCCAAAACATCTATTGGATGCACAAGATTGGTTAAAAACCCAAATTGGACAAGATTAAGTGTAGGGAAGACGAAAATGACCTAAATGTTCATCCAATGACACAAAACACCTCTTGGATGCACAAGATTGGTCAAAAACCCTAATTGGACAAGATTAAGTATAGGGAGGACGAAAATGACCTAAATATTCATCCAATGACACAGAACACCTATTGGATGCACAAGATTGGTTAAAAACCATAATTGGACAAGAATTATCCTAGGGAGGACGAAAATGACCTAATTGTTCATCCAATGACACAAACACACCTATTGGATGCACAAGATTGGTTAGAAACCCTAATTGGACAAGGTTAAGTTTAGGGAGGACGAAAATGACGTAAATATTCGTCCAATGATACAAAACACCTATTGGATGCACAAGATTGGTTAGAAACCCTAATTGGACAAGATAAAGTGTAGGGAGGACGAAAATGACCTAAATGTTCATCCAATGACACAAAACACCTATTGGATGCACAAGATTGGTTAAAAACCCTAATTGGACAAGAATTATCATAGGGAGGATGAAAATGACCTAATTGTTCATCCAATGACACAAAAACACCAATTGGATGCACAAGAATTGTTTGAAACCCTAATTGGACAAGAATTATCCTAGGGAGGAAGGAAATGACCTAAATGTTCATCCAATGACACAAAACACCTATTGGACGCACAAGATTGGTTAAAAAACCTAATTGGACAAGATTAAGTGTTGGGAGGACGGAAATGACCTAAATATTCATCCAATGACACAAAACACCTATTGGACGCACAAGATAGGTTAAAAAACCTAATTGGACAAGATTAAGTGTTGGGAGGACGGAAATGACCTAAATGTTCATCCAACGACACAAACACAACTATTGGATGCACAAGATTGGTTAAAAACCCTAATTGGATAAGAATTAGCCTAGGAAGGACGAAAAAGACCTAAGTGTTAATCCAACGACACAAAACTCCTATTGGATGCACAAGATTGATTAGAAACCCTAATTGGACAAGATAATGTGTAGGGAGGATGAAAATGACCTAAATGTTCATCCAATGACACAAAACACCTATTGGATGCACAAGATTGGTTAAAAACCCTAATTAGACAAGATTAAGTGTAGGGATGACGAAAATGACCTAAATGTTCATCCAATGACACAAAACACCTATTGGATGCACAAGATTGGTTAAAAACCCTAATTGGACTAGAATTATCATAGGGAGCACGAAAATGACCTAATTGCTCATCCAACGACACAAACACAACTATTGGATGCACAAGATTGGTTAAAAACCCTAATTGGATAAGAATTAGCCTAGGGAGGACAAAAAAGTCCTAAGTGTTAATCCAATGACACAAAACTCCTATTGGATGCACAACATTGGTTAGAAACCCTAATTGGACAAGATAAAGTGTAGGGAGGACGAAAATGACCTAAATGTTCGTCCAATGACACAAAACACTTATTGGATGCACAAGATTGGTTAAAAACCCTAATTGGACAAGAATTATCATAGGGAGGACAAAAATGACCTAATTGTTCATCCAATGACACAAAAACACCAATTGGATGCACAAGAATTGTTAAAAACCCTAATTGGACAAGAATTATCCTAGGGAGGACGAAAATGACCTAAATATTCATCCAATGACACCAAAACACCAATTGGATGCACAAGATTGGTTAGAAACCCTAATTGGATAAGATAAAGTGTAGGGAGGACGAAAATGACCTAAATGTTCATCCAATGACACAAAACACCTATTGGATGCACAAGATTGGTTAAAAACCCTAACTGGACAAGATTAAATGTAGGGAGGACGAAAATGACCTAAATATTCATCCAACGACACAAAACACCTATTGGACGCACAAGATTGGTCATAAAACCTAATTGGACAAGATTAAGTGTTGGGAGGACGGAAATGACTTAAATGTTCATCCAACGACACAAACACAACTATTGGATGCACAAGGTTGGTTAAAAACCCTAATTGGACAAGAATTATCCTGGGGAGGACGAAAATGACCTAATTGCTCATCCAATGACACAAAAACACCAACTGGATGAACAAGATTGGTTAGAAACCCTAATTCGACAAGATAAAATGTAGGGAGGACGAAAATGACCTAAATGTTCATCCAATGATCCAAAACACCTATTGGATGCACAAGATTGGTTAAAAACCCAAATTGGACAAGATTAAGTGTAGGGACGACGAAAATGACCTAAATGTTCATCCAATGACCCAAAACACCTATTGGATGCACAAGATTGGTCAAAAACCCTAATTGGACAAGATTAAGTGTAGGGAGGACAAAAATGACCTAAATATTCATCCAATGACACAAAACACCTATTGGATGCACAAGATTGGTTAAAAAACCTAATTGGACAAGATTAGGTGTTGGGAGGACGGAAATGACCTAAATGTTCATCCAACGACACAAACACAACTATTGGATGCACAAGATTGGTTAAAAACCCTAATTGGATAAGAATTAGCCTAGGGAGGACGAAAAAGACCTAAGTGTTAATCCAATGACACAAAACTCCTATTGGATGCACGAGATTGGTTAGAAACCCTAATTGGACAAGATAAAGTGTAAGGAGGACGAAAATGTTCATCCAATGACACAAAACACTTATTGGATGCACAAGATTGGTTTAAAACCCTAATTAGACAAGATTAAGTGTAGGGATGACGAAAATGACCTAAATATTCATCCAATGACACAAAACACCTATTGGATGCACAAGATTGGTTAAAAACCCTAATTGGACAAGATTAAGTGTAGGGAGGACGAAAATGACCTAAATGTTCATCCAATGACACAAAACACCTATTGGATGCACAAGATTGGTTAAAAACCCTAATTGGACAAGAATTATCATAGGGAGGACGAAAATGACTTAATTGTTCATCCATTGACACAAAAACACCAATTGGATGCACAAGAATTGTTAGAAACCCTAATTGGACAAGAATTATCCTAGGGAGGACGAAAATGACCTAAATGTTCATCCAATGACACAAAAACACCAATTGGATGCACAAGATTGGTTAGAAACCCTAATTGGATAAGATAAAGTGTAGGGAGGACGAAAATGACCTAAATGTTCATCCAATGACACAAAACACCTATTGGATGCACAAGATTGGTTAAAAACCCTAATTGGACAAGATTAAGTGTAGGGAGGACGAAAATGATCTAAATGTTCATCCAATGACACAAAACACCTATTGGATGCACAAGATTGGTTAAAAACCCTAATTGGACAAGAATTATCCTAGGGAGAACGAAAATGACCTAATTGTTCATCCAATGACACAAACACACCTATTGGATGCACAAGATTGGTTAGAAACCCTAATTGGACAAGGTTAAGTTTAGGGAGGACGAAAATGATGTAAATATTCGTCCATTGATACAAAACACCTATTGGATGCACAAGATTGGTTAAAAACCCTAATTCGACAAGAATTAGCCTAGGGAAGACGAAAATGACCTATTTGTTCATCCAATGACACAAACACACCTATTGGATGCACAAGATTGGTTAAAAACCCTAATTGGATAAGAATTAGCCTAGGGAGGACGAAAATGACCTAAATGTTCATCCAATGACACAAAACACCTATTGGATGCACAAGATTGGTTAAAAACCCTAATTGGACAAGATTAAGTGTAAGGAGGACGAGAATGACCTAAATATTCATCCAATGACACAAAACACCTACTGGATGCACAAGATTGGTTAAAAACCCTAATTGGACAAGATTAAGTGTAGGGAGGACGAAAATGACCTAAATATTCATCCAACGACACAAAACACAATTATTGGTTGCTTAAGATTGGTTAGAAACCCTAATTGGACAATCATAAATGTTCATCCAATGACACAAAAACACCTATTGGATGCACAAGATTGGTTAAAAACCCTAATTGGACAAGATTAAGTGTATGGAGGACGAAAATGACCTAAATGTTCAATCAATGACACAAAACACCTATTGGATGCATAAGATTGGTTAAAAACCCTAATTGGACAAGAATTAGCCTAGGGAGGAAAAAAATGACCTAAATGTTCATCCAATTACGCAAAACACCTATTGGATGCACAAGATTGGTTAAAAACCCAAATTGGACAAGCTTAAGTGTAGGGAGGACGAAAATGACCTAAATGTTCATCCAATGACACAAAACACCTATTGGATGCACAAGATTGGTTAAAAACCCTAATTGGACAAGAATTAGCCTAGGGAGGACGAAAATGACCTAATTGTTCATCCAATGACACAAAAACACCTATCGGATGCACAAGATTGGTTAGAAACCCTAATTGGACAAGATTAAGTGTAGAGAGGACGAAAATGACCTAAATGTTCATCAAATGACACAAAACACCTAATGGATGCACAATATTGGTTAAAAATCCTAATTGGACAAGAATTTGCCTAGGGAGGACGAAAATGACCTAAATGTTAATCCAATGACACAAAAACACCCATTGGATGCACAAGATTGGTTAAAAACCCTAATTGGACAAGATTAAGAGTAGGGAGGACGAAAATGACCTAAATGTTCATCCAATGACACAAAACACCTATTGGATGCAAAAGATTGGTTAAAAATCCTAATTGGACAAGAATTAGCCTAGGGAGGACAAAAATGACCTAAATGTTCATCCAATATCACACAAAACACCTATTGGATGCACAAGATTGGTTAAAATCCCTAATTGGATAAGAATTAGCCTAGGCAGGACGAAAATGACCTAAATGTTCATCCAATGACACAAAACACCTATTGGATGCACAAGATTGGTTAAAAACCCTAATTGGACAAGAATTAGCCTAGGGAGGAAGAAAATGACCTAATTGTTCATCCAATGACACAAAAACACCTGTCGGATGCACAAGATTGGTCAGAAACCCTAATTGAACAAGATTAAGTGTAGGGAGGACGAAAATGACCTAAATGTTCATCCAATGACACAAAACACCTATTGGATGCACAAGATTGGTTAAAAACCCTAATTGGATAAGATTAAGTGTAGGGAGGACGAAAATGACCTAAATATTCATCCAATGACACAAAACACCTATTGGATGCACAAGATTGGTTAAAAACCCTAATTGGACAAGATTAAGTGTAGGGAGGACGAAAATGACCTAAATGTTCATCCAATGACACAAAACACCTATTGGATGCACAAGATTGGCTAAAAACCCTAATTGGACAAGAATTATCCTAGGGAGAACGAAAATGACCTAATTGTTCATCCAATGACACAAACACACCTATTGGATGCACAAGATTGGTTAGAAACCCTAATTGGACAAGGTTAAGTTTAGGGAGGACGAAAATGACGTAAATATTCGTCCAATGATACAAAACACCTATTGGATGCACAAGATTGGTTAGAAACCCTAATTGGACAAGATAAAGTGTAGGGAGGACGAAAATGACCTAAATGTTCATCCAATGAAACAAAACACTTATTGGATGCACAAGATTGGTTAAAAACCCTAATTAGACAAGATTAAGTGTAGGGATGACGAAAATGACCTAAATATTCATCCAATGACACAAAACACCTATTGGATGCACAAGATTGGTTAAAAACCCTAATTGGACAAGATTAAGTGTAGGGAGGACGAAAATGACCTAAATGTTCATCCAATGACACAAAACACCTATTGGATGCACAAGATTGGTTAAAAACCCTAATTGGACAAGAATTATCCTAGGGAGAACGAAAATGACCTAATTGTTCATCCAATGACACAAACACACCTATTGGATGCACAAGATTGGTTAGAAACCCTATTGGACAAGGTTAAGTTTAGGGAGGACGAAAATGACGTAAATATTCGTCCAATGATACAAAACACCTATTGGATGCACAAGATTGGTTAAAAACCCTAATTCGACAAGAATTAGCCTAGGGAAGACGAAAATGACCTAATTGTTCATCCAATGACAGAAAAACACCAATTGGATGCACAAGATTGGTTAAAAACCCTAATTAGACAAGATTAAGTGTAGGGATGACGAAAATGACCTAAATATTCATCCAATGACACAAAACACCTATTGGATGCACAAGATTGGTTAAAAACCCTAATTGGACAAGAATTATCATAGGGAGGACGAAAATGACCTAATTGTTCATCCAATGACACAAAAACACCAATTGGATGCACAAGATTGGTTAGAAACCCTAATTAGAAAAGATAAAGTGTAGGGAGGACGAAAATGACCTAAAATTTTCATCCAATGACACAAAACACCTATTGGATGCACAAGATTGGTTAAAAACCCTAATTGGACAAGAATTATCATAGGGAGGACGAAAATGACCTAATTGTTCATCCAATGACACAAAAACACCAATTGGATGCACAAGAATTGTTAAAAACCCTAGTTGGACAAGAATTATCCTAGGGAGGACGAAAATGACCTAAATGTTCATCCAATGACACAAAAACACCAATTGGATGCACAAGATTGGTTAGAAACCCTAATTGGATAAGATAAAGTGTAGGGAGGACGAAAATGACCTAAATGTTCATCCAATGACACAAAACACCTATTGGATGCACAAGATTGGTCAAAAACCCTACTTGGACAAGATTAAGTGTAGGGAGGACGAAAATGACCTAAATATTCATCCAATGACACAAAACACCTATTGGATGCACAAGATTGGTTAAAAAACCTAATTGGACAAGATGAAGTGTTGGGAGGACGGAAATGACCTAAATGTTCATCCAACGACACAAACACAACTATTGGATGCACAAGATTGGTTAAAAACCCTAATTGGATAAGAATTAGCCTAGGGAGGACGAAAAAGACCTAAGTGTTAATCCAATGACACAAAACTCCTATTGGATGCACAAGATTGGTTAGAAACCCTAATTGGACAAGATAAAGTGTAGGGAGGACGAAAATGACCTAAATATTCATCCAATGACTCAAAACAACTATTGGATGCACAAGATTGGTTAAAAACCCTACTTGGACAAGATTAAGTGTAGGGAGGACGAAAATGACGTAAATATTCATCCAATGACACAAAACACCTATTGGATGCACAAGATTGGTTAAAAACCCTAATTGGACAAGAATTATCATAGGGAGGACGAAAATGACCTAATTGTTCATCCAATGACACAAAAACACCAATTGGATGCACAAGAATTGTTAGAAACCCTAATTGGACAAGAATTATCCTAGGGAGGACGAAAATGACCTAAATGTTCATCCAATGACACAAAAACACCAATTGGATGCACAAGATTGGTTAGAAACCCTAATTGGATAAGATAAAGTGTAGGGAGGACGAAAATGACCTAAATGTTCATCCAATGACACAAAACACCTATTGGATGCACAAGATTGGTTAAAAACCCTAATTGGACAAGATTAAGTGTAGGGAGGACGAAAATGATCTAAATGTTCATCCAATGACACAAAACACCTATTGGACGCACAAGATTGGTTAAAAAACCTAATTGGACAAGATTAAGTGTTGGGAGGACGTAAATGACCTAAATGTTCATCCAACGACACAACACAACTATTGGATGCACACGATTGGTTAAAAACCCTAATTGGACAAGAATTATCCTAGGGAGGACGAAAATGACGTAATTGCTCATCCAATGACACAAAAACACCAACTGGATGAACAAGATTGGTTAGAAACCCTAATTGGACAAGATAAAATGTAGGGAGGACGAAAATGACCTAAATGTTCATCCAATGACCCAAAACACCTATTGGATGCACAAGATTGGTTAAAAACCCAAATTGGACAAGATTAAGTGTAGGGAAGACGAAAATGACCTAAATGTTCATCCAATGACACAAAACACCTATTGGATGCACAAGATTGGTCAAAAACCCTAATTGGACAAGATTAAGTATAGGGAGGACGAAAATGACCTAAATATTCATCCAATGACACAGAACACCTATTGGATGCACAAGATTGGTTAAAAACCCTAATTGGACAAGAATTATCCTAGGGAGGACGAAAATGACCTAATTTTTCATCCAATGACACAAACACACCTATTGGATGCACAAGATTGGTTAGAAACCCTAATTGGACAAGGTTAAGTTTAGGGAGGACGAAAATGACGTAAATATTCGTCCAATGATACAAAACACCTATTGGATGCACAAGATTGGTTAGAAACCCTAATTGGACAAGATAAAGTGTAGGGAGGACGAAAATGACCTAAATGTTCATCCAATGACACAAAACACCTATTGCATGTCAAGATTGGTTAAAAACCCTAATTGGACAAGAATTATCATAGGGAGGACGAAAATGACCTAATTGTTCATCCAATGACACAAAAACACCAATTGGATGCACAAGAATTGTTTGAAACCCTAATTGGACAAGAATTATCCTAGGGAGGACGGAAATGACCTAAATGTTCATCCAATGACACAAAACACCTATTGGACGCACAAGATTGGTTAAAAAACCTAATTGGACAAGATTAAGTGTTGGGAGGACGGAAATGACCTAAATATTCATCCAATGACACAAAACACCTATTGGACGCACAAGATTGGTTAAAAAACCTAATTGGACAAGATTAAGTGTTGGGAGGACGGAAATGACCTAAATGTTCATCCAACGACACAAACACAACTATTGGATGCACAAGATTGGTTAAAAACCCTAATTGGATAAGAATTAGCCTAGGAAGGACGAAAAAGACCTAAGTGTTAATCCAACGACACAAAACTCCTATTGGATGCACAAGATTGGTTAGAAACCCTAATTGGACAAGATAAAGTGTAGGGAGGACGAAAATGACCTAAATGTTCATCCAATGACACAAAACACCTATTGGATGCACAAGATTGGTTAAAAACCCTAATTAGACAAGATTAAGTGTAGGGATGACGAAAATGACCTAAATATTCATTCAATGACCCAAAACACCTATTGGATGCATAAGAATGGTTAAAAACCCAAATTGGACAAGATTAAGTGTAGGGAGGACGAAAATGACGGAAATATTCGTCCAATGATACAAAACACCTATTGGATGCACAAGATTGGTTAAAAACCCTAATTGGACAAGAATTATCCTAGGGAGGACGAAAATGACCTAATTGTTCACCCAATTACACAAAAACACCAATTGGATGCACAAGATTGGTTAGAAACCGTAATTTGACAAGATAAAGTGTCGGGAGGACGAAAATGACCTAAATGATCTTCCAATGACACAAAACACCTATTGGATGCACAAGATTGGTTAGAAACCGTAATTTGACAAGAATTAGCCTAGGGAGGACGAAAATGACCTAAATGTTCATCCAATGATACAAAACCACCTATTGGATGCTCAAGATTGGTTAAAAACCCTAATTGGACAAGATTAAGTGTAGGGAGGACGAAAATGACATAAATATTCATCCAATGGCACAAAACACCTATTGGATGCACAAGATTGGTTAAAAACCCTAATTGGACAAGATTAAGTATAAGGAGGACGAAAATGACCTAAATATTCATCCAATGACACAAAGCACCTATTGGATGCACAAGATTGGTTAAAAACCCTAATTGGATAAGAATTAGCCTAGGGAGGACGAAAATGACCTAAATGTTCATCCAATGACACAAAACACCTATTGGATGCACAAGATTGGTTAAAAACCCTAATTGGACAAGATTAAGTGTAAGGAGGACGAGAATGACCTAAATATTCATCCAATGACACAAAACACCTACTGGATGCACAAGATTGGTTAAAAACCCTAATTGGACAAGATTAAGTGTAGGGAGGACGAAAATGACCTAAATATTCATCCAACGACACAAAACACAATTATTGGTTGCTTAAGATTGGTTAGAAACCCTAATTGGACAATCATAAATGTTCATCCAATGACACAAAAACACCTATTGGATGCACAAGATTGGTTAAAAACCCTAATTGGACAAGATTAAGTGTATGGAGGACGAAAATGACCTAAATGTTCAATCAATGACACAAAACACCTATTGGATGCATAAGATTGGTTAAAAACCCTAATTGGACAAGAATTAGCCTAGGGAGGAAAAAAATGACCTAAATGTTCATCCAATTACGCAAAACACCTATTGGATGCACAAGATTGGTTAAAAACCCAAATTGGACAAGCTTAAGTGTAGGGAGGACGAAAATGACCTAAATGTTCATCCAATGACACAAAACACCTATTGGATGCACAAGATTGGTTAAAAACCCTAATTGGACAAGAATTAGCCTAGGGAGGACGAAAATGACCTAATTGTTCATCCAATGACACAAAAACACTTGTCGGATGCACAAGATTGGTCAGAAACCCTAATTGAACAAGATTAAGTGTAGGGAGGACGAAAATGACCTAAATGTTCATCCAATGACACAAAACACCTATTGGATGCACAAGATTGGTTAAAAACCCTAATTGGACAAGAATTAGCCTAGGGAGGAAGAAAATGACCTTATTGTTCATCCAATGACACAAAAACACCTATCGGATGCACAAGATTGGGTAGAAACCCTAATTGAACAAGATTAAGTGTAGGGAGGACGAAAATGACCTAAATGTTCATACAATGACACAAAACACCTATTGGATGCACAAGATTGGTTAAAAACCCTAATTGGACAAGATTAAGTGTAGGGAGGACGAAAATGACCTAAATGTTCATCCAATGACACAAAACACCTATTGGATGCACAAGATTGGTTAAAAACCCTAATTGGACAAGCATTATCATAGGGAGGACGAAAATGACCTAATTGTTCATCCAATGACACAAAAACACCAATTGGATGCAGAAGAATTGTTAGAAACCCTAATTGGACAAGATAAAGTGTAGGGAGGACGAAAATGACCTAAATGTTCATCCAATGACACAAAACACTTATTGGATGCACAAGATTGGTTAAAAACCCTAATTAGACAAGATTAAGGGTAGGGAGGACGAAAATGACCTAAATATTCATCCAATGACACAAAACACCTATTGGATGCACAAGATTGGTTAAAAACCCTAATTGGACAAGATTAAGTGTAGGGAGGACGAAAATGACCTAAATGTTCATCCAATGACACAAAACACCTATTGGATGCACAAGATTGGTTAAAAACCCTAATTGGACAAGAATTATCCTAGGGAGAACGAAAATGACCTAATTGTTCATCCAATGACACAAACACACCTATTGGATGCACAAGATTGGTTAGAAACCCTAATTGGACAAGGTTAAGTTTAGGGAGGACGAAAATGATGTAAATATTCGTCCATTGATACAAAACACCTATTGGATGCACAAGATTGGTTAAAAACCCTAATTAGACAAGATTAAGGGTAGGGATGACGAAAATGACCTAAATATTCATCCAATGACACAAAACACCTATTGGATGCACAAGATTGGTTAAAAACCCTAATTGGACAAGATAAAGTGTAGGGAGGACGAAAATGACCTAAATGTTCATCCAATGACCCAAAACACCTATTGGATGCATAAGATTGGTTAAAAACCCAAATTGGACAAGATTAAGTGTAGGGAGAACGAAAATGACGTAAATATTCATCCAATGACACAAAACACCTATTGGATGCACAAGATTGGTTAAAAACCCTAATTGGACAAGATTAAGTGTAGGGAGGACGAAAATGACCTAAATGTTCATCCAATGACACAAAACACCTATTGGATGCACAAGATTGGTTAAAAACCCTAATTGGATAAGAATTATCCTAGGGAGAACGAAAATGACCTAATTGTTCATCCAATGACAAAAACACACCTATTGGATGCACAAGATTGGTTAGAAACCCTAATTGGACAAGGTTAAGTTTAGGGAGGACGAAAATGACGTAAATATTCGTCCAATGATACAAAACACCTATTGGATGCACAAGATTGGTTAAAAACCCTAATTCGACAAGAATTAGCCTAGGGAAGACGAAAATGACCTAATTGTTCATCCAATGACACAAACACACCTATTGGATGCACAAGATTGGTTAAAAACCCTAATTGGACAAGATAAAGTGTAGGGAGGACGAAAATGACCTAAATGTTCATCCAATGACACAAAACACTTATTGGATGCACAAGATTGGTTAAAAACCCTAATTAGACAAGATTAAGTGTAGGGATGACGAAAATGACCTAAATATTCGTCCAATGACACAAAACACCTATTGGATGCACAAGATTGGTTAAAAACCCTAATTGGACAAGAATTATCATAGGGAGGACGAAAATGACCTAATTGTTCATCTAATGACACAAAAACACCAATTGGATGCACAAGAATTGTTAGAAACCCTAATTGGACAAGAATTATCCTAGGGAGGACGAAAATGACCTAAATGTTCATCCAATGACACAAAAACACCAATTGGATGCACAAGATTGGTTAGAAACCCTAATTGGATAAGATAAAGTGTAGGGAGGACGAAAATGACCTAAATGTTCATCCAATGACACAAAATACCTATTGGATGCACAAGATTGGTTAAAAACCCTAATTGGACAAGATTAAGTGTAGGGAGGACGAAAATGACCTAAATATTCATCCAATGACACAAAACACCTATTGGACGCACAAAATTGGTTAAAAAACCTAATTGGACAAGATTAAGTGTTGGGAGGACGGAAATGACCTAAATGTTCATCCAACGACACAAACACAACTATTGGATGCACAAGATTGGTTAAAAACCCTAATTGGATAAGAATTAGCCTAGGAAGGACGAAAAAGACCTAAGTGTTAATCCAACGACACAAAACTCCTATTGGATGCACAAGATTGGTTAGAAACCCTAATTGGACAAGATAAAGTGTAGGGAGGACGAAAATGACCTAAATGTTCATCCAATGACACAAAACACCTATTGGATGCACAAGATTGGTTAAAAACCCTAATTAGACAAGATTAAGTGTAGGGAGGACGAAAATGACCTAAATATTCATCCAATGACACAAAACGCCTATTGGACGCACAAGATTGGTTAAAAAACCTAATTGGACAAGATTAAGTGTTGGGAGGACGGAAATGACCTAAATGTTCATCCAACGACACAAACACAACTATTGGATGCACAAGATTGGTTAAAAACCCTAATTGGATAAGAATTAGCCTAGGAAGGACGAAAAAGACCTAAGTGTTAATCCAACGACACAAAACTCCTATTGGATGCACAAGATTGATTAGAAACCCTAATTGGACAAGATAAAGTGTAGGGAGGACGAAAATGACCTAAATGTTCATCCAATGACGCAAAACACCTATTGGATGCACAAGATTGGTTAAAAACCCTAATTCGACAAGATTAAGTGTAGGGATGACGAAAATGACCTAAATATTCATCCAATGACACAAAACACCTATTGGATGCACAAGATTAGTTAAAAAACCTAATTGGACAAGATTAAGTGTAGGGATGACGAAAATGACCTAAATATTCATCCAATGACACAAAACACCTATTGGACGCACAAGATTAGTTAAAAAACCTAATTGGACAAGATTAAGTGTAGGGAGGACGAAAATGACCTACATTTTCATCCAATGACACAAAACACCTATTGGATGCACAAGATTGGTTAAAAACCCTAATTGGACAAGAATTATCATAGGGAGGACGAAAATGACCTAATTGTTCATCCAATGACACAAAAACACCAATTGGATGCACAAGATTGGTTAAAAAACCTAATTGGACAAGATTAAGTGTTGGGAGGACGGAAATGACCTAAATGTTCATCCAACGACACAAACACAACTATTGGATGCACAAGATTGGTTAAAAACCCTAATTGGATAAGAATTAGCCTCGGGAGGACGAAAAAGACCTAAGTGTTAATCCAATGACACAAAACTCTTATTGGATGCACAAGATTGGTTAGAAACCCTAATTGGACAAGATAAAGTGTAGGGAGGACGAAAATGACCTAAATGTTCATCCAATGACACAAAACACTTATTGGATGCAAAAGATTGGTTAAAAACCCTAATTAGACAAGATTAAGTGTAGGGATGACGAAAATGACCTAAATATTCATCCAATGACACAAAACACCTATTGGATGCACAAGATTGGTTAGAAACCCTAATTGGACAAGATTAAGTGTAGGGAGGACGAAAATGACCTAAATGTTCATTCAATGACACAAAACACCTATTGGATACACATCATTGGTTAAAAACCCGAATAGGACAAGAATTATCCTAAGGAGGACAAAAATGACCTAATTGTTCATCTAATGACACAAAAACACCAATTGGATGCACAAGATTGGTTAAAAACCCTAATTGGATAAGAATTAGCCTAGGGAGGACGAAAATGACCTAAATGTTCATCCAATGACACAAAACACCTATTGGATGCACAAGATTGGTTAAAAACCCTAATTGGACAAGATTAAGTGTAAGGAGGACGAGAATGACCTAAATATTCATCCAATGACACAAAACACCTACTGGATGCACAAGATTGCTTAAAAACCCTAATTGGACAAGATTAAGTGTAGGGAGGACGAAAATGACCTAAATATACATCCAACGACACAAAACACAATTATTGGTTGCTTAAGATTGGTTACAAACCCTAATTGGACAATCATAAATGTTCATCCAATGACACAAAAACACCTATTGGATGCACAACATTGGTTAAAAACCCTAATTGGACAAGATTAAGTGTATGGAGGACGAAAATGACCTAAATGTTCAATCAATGACACAAAACACCTATTGGATGCATAAGATTGGTTAAAAACCCTAATTGGACAAGAATTAGCCTAGGGAGGAAAAAAATGACCTAAATGTTCATCCAATTACGCAAAACACCTATTGGATGCACAAGATTGGTTAAAATCCCAAATTGGACAAGCTTAAGTGTAGGGAGGATGAAAATGACCTAAATGGTCATCCAATGACACAAAACACCTATTGGATGCACAAGATTAGTTAAAAACCCTAATTGGACAAGAATTAGCCTAGGGAGGACGAAAATGACCTAATTGTTCATCCAATGACACAAAAACACCTATCGGATGCACAAGATTGGTTAGAAACCCTAATTGGACAAGATTAAGTGTAGGGAGGACGAAAATGACATAAATGTTCATTCAATGACACAAAACACCTATTGGATACACATGATTGGTTAAAAACCCGAATAGGACAAGAATTATACTACGGAGGACAAAAATGACCTAATTGTTTATCCAATGACACAAAAACACCAATTGGATGCACAAGATTGGTTTGAAAACCTAATTGGACAAGATAAAGTGTAGGGAGGACGAAAATGACCTAAATGTTCATCCAATGACACAAAACACCTATTGGATGCACAAGATTGGTTAAAAACACAAATTGGACAAGATTAAGTGTAGGGAGGACGAAAATGACCTAAATGTTCATGCAATGACACAAAACACCTATTGGTTGCACAAGATTGGTTAAAAACCCAAATTGGACAAGAATTAGCCTAGGGAGGACGAAAATGACCTAATTGTTCATCCAATGACACAAAACACCTATTCGATGCACAAGATTGGTTAAAAACCCTAATTGGACAAGAATTATCCTAGGGAGGAAAAAATTGACCTAAGTGTTCATCCAATGACACAAAAACACCAATTGGATGCACAAGATTGGTTAGAAACCCTAATTGGACAAGATAAAGTGTAGGGAGGACGAAAATGACCTAAATATTCATCCAATGACACAAGATTGGTTAAAAACCCTAATTGGACAAGAATTAGCCTAGGGAGGAAAAAAATGACCTAAATGTTCATCCAATTACACAAAACACCTATTTGATGCACAAGATTGGTTAAAAACACAAATTGGACAAGATTAAGTGTAGGGAGGACGAAAATGACCTAAATGTTCATGCAATGACACAAAACACCTATTGGTTGCACAAGATTGGTTAAAAACCCAAATTGGACAAGAATTAGCCTAGGGAGGACGAAAATGACCTAAATGTTCAATCAATGACACAAAACACCTATTGGATGCACAAGATTGGTTAAAAACCCTAATTGGACAAGAATTAGCCTAGGGAGGAAAAAAATGACCTAAATGTTCATCCAATTACACAAAACACCTATTGGATGCACAAGATTGGTTAAAATCCCAAATTGGACAAGATTAAGTGTAGGGAGGACGAAAATGACCTAAATGTTCATCCAATGACACAAAACACCTATTGGATGCACAAGATTGGTTAAAAACCCTAATTGGACAAGAATTAGCCTAGGGAGGACGAAAATGACCTAATTGTTCATCCAATGACACAAAAACACGTATTGGATGCACATGATTGGTTGGAAACCATAATTGGACAAGATTAAGTTTAGGGAGGACAAAAATGACCTAAATGTTCATCCCATGACACAAAACACCTATTGGATGCACAAGATTGTTTAAAAACCCTAATTGGACAAGATTAAGTGTAGGGAGGACGAAAATGACCTAAATGTTCATCCAATGACACAAAACACCTATTGGATGCACAAGATTGGTTAAAAACCCTAATTGGACAAGAATTAGCCTAGGGAGGACGAAAATGACCTAATTGTTCATCCAATGACACAAAAACTCCTATTGGATGCACAAGATTGGTTAGAAACCCTAATTGGAAGAGATTAAGTTTAGGGAGGACGAAAATGACATCAACGTTCATCCAATGAGACAAAAACAACAATTGGATGCACAAGATTGGTTAGAAACCCTAATTGGACAAGATTAAGTGTAGGGAGGACGAAAATGACCTAAATGTTCATCCAATGACACAAAACACCTATTGGATGCACAAGATTGGTTAAAAACCCTAATTGGACAAGAATTAGCCTAGGGAGGACGAAAATGACCTAATTGTTCATCCAATGACACAAAAACACCTATTGGATGCACAAGATTGGTTAGAAACCCTAATTGGAAAAGATTAAGTTTAGGGAGGATGAAAATGACATAAATGTTCATCCAATGACACAAAAACAACTATTGGATGCACAAGATTGGTTAGAAACCCTAATTGGACAAGATTAAGTGTAGGGAGGACGAAAATGACATCAATGTTCATCCAATGAGACAAAAACAACAATTGGATGCACAAGATTGGTTAGAAACCCTAATTGGACAAGATTAAGTTTAGGGAGGACGAAAATGACCTAATTGTTTATCCAATGACACAAAACCACCTATTGGAAGAGATTAAGTTTAGGGAGGACGAAAATGACATAAATGTTCATCCAATGACACAAAAACAACTATTGGATGCACAAGATTGGTTCAAAACCCTAATTGGACAAGATTAAGCCTAGGGAGGACGAAAATGACCTAAATGTTCATCCAATGACACAAAACACCTATTGGATGCACAAGATTAGTTAAAAACCCTAATTGGACAAGAATTAGCCTAGGGAGGACGAAAATGACCTAATTGTTCATCCAATGACACAAAAACACCTATCGGATGCACAAGATTGGTTAGAAACCCTAATTGAACAAGATTAAGTGTAGGGAGGACGAAAATGACCTAAATGTTCATCCAATGACACAAAACACCTATTGGATGCACAAGATTGGTTAAAAACCCTAATTGGATAAGAATTAGCCTAAGGAGGACGAAAACGACCTAAATGTTCATCCAATGACACAAAAACACCAATTGGATGCACAAGATTGGTTAGAAACCCTAATTGAACAAGATTAAGTGTAGGGAGGACGAAAATGACCTAACTGTTCATCCAATGACACAAAAACACCAATTGAATGTACAAGATTGGTTAGAAACCCTAATTGGACAAGATAAAGTGTAGGGAGAGCGAAATGACCTAAATGTTCATCCAATGACAAAAAAACACCTATCAGATGCAGAAGATTGGTTAGAAACCCTAATTGAACAAGATTAAGTGTAGGGAGGACGAAAATGACCTAAATGTTCATCCAATGACACAAAACACCTATTGGTTGCACAAGATTGGTTAAAAACCCTAATTGGATAAGAATTAGCCTAAGAGGGACGAAAATGACCTAAATGTTCATCCAATGACACAAAACACCTATTGGATGCACAAGATTGGTTAAAAACCCTAATTGGACAAGAATTAGCCTAGGGAGGACGAAAATGACCTAATTGTTCATCCAATGACACAAAAACACCTATCGGATGCACAAGATTGGTTAAAAACCCTAATTGGACAAGAATTAGCCTAGGGAGGACGAAAATGACCTAAATGTTCATCCAATGACACAAAACACCTATTGGATGCACAAGATTGGTTAAAAACCCTAATTGGACAAGATTAAGGGTAGGGAGGACGAAAATGACCTAAATGTTCATCCAATGACACAAAACACCTATTGGATGCACAAGATTGGTTAAAAACCCTAATTGGACAAGAATTATCCTAGGGAGAACGAAAATGACCTAATTGTTCATCCAATGACACAAACACACCTATTGGATGCACAAGATTGGTTAGAAACCCTAATTGGACAAGGTTAAGTTTAGGGAGGACGAAAATGACGTAAATATTCGTCCAATGATACAAAACACCTATTGGATGCACAAGATTGGTTAAAAACCCTAATTCGACAAGAATTAGCCTAGGGAAGACGAAAATGACCTATTTGTTCATCCAATGACACAAACACACCTATTGGATGCACAAGATTGGTTAAAAACCCTAATTGGATAAGAATTAGCCTAGGGAGGACGAAAATGACCTAAATGTTCATCCAATGACACAAAACACCTATTGGATGCACAAGATTGGTTAAAAACCCTAATTGGACAAGATTAAGTGTAGGGAGGACGAAAATGACCTAAATGTTCATCCAATGACACAAAACACCTATTGGATGCACAAGATTGGTTAAAAACCCTAATTGGACAAGAATTATCATAGGGTGGACGAAAATGACCTAATTGTTCATCCAATGACACAAAAACACCAATTGGATGCAGAAGAATTGTTAGAAACCCTAATTGGACAAGATAACGTGTAGGGAGGACGAAAATGACCTAAATGTTCATCCAATGACCCAAAACACCTATTGGATGCATAAGATTGGTTAAAAACCCAAATTGGACAAGATTAAGTGTAGGGAGAACGAAAATGACGTAAATATTCGTCCAATGATACAAAACACCTGTTGGATGCACAAGATTGGTTAAAAACCCTAATTGGACAAGAATTATCCTAGGGAGGACGAAAATGATCTAATTGTTCATCCAATTACACAAAAACACCAATTGGATACACAAGATTGGTTAAAAACCCTAATTAGACAAGATTAAGTGTAGGGATGACGAAAATGACCTAAATGTTCATCCAATGACACAAAACACCTATTGGATGCACAAGATTGGTTAAAAACCCTAATTGGACAAGAATTATCCTAGGGAGGACGAAAATGACCTAATTGTTCATCCAATGACACAAAAACACCTATTGGATGCACAAGATTGGTTAGAAACCCTAATTGGACAAGGTTAAGTTTAGGGAGGACGAAAATGACGTAAATATTCGTCCAATGATACAAAACACCTATTGGATGCACAAGATTGGTTAGAAACCCTAATTGGACAAGATAAAGTGTAGGGAGGACGAAAATGACCTAAATATTCATCCAATGACACAAAACACTTATTGGATGCACAAGATTGGTTAAAAACCCTAATTAGACAAGATTAAGTGTAGGGATGACGAAAAGGACCTAAATATTCATCCAATGACACAAAACACCTATTGGATGCACAAGATTGGTTAAAAACCCAAATTGGACAAGATAAAGTGTAGGGAGGACGAAAATGACCTAAATGTTCATCCAATGGCACAAAACACTTATTGGATGCACAAGATTGGTTAAAAACCCTAATTAGACAAGAATTATCCTAGGGAGGACGAAAATGACCTAAATGTTCATCCAATGGCACAAAACACTTATTGGATGCACAAGATTGGTTAAAAACCCTAATTGGACAAGAATTATCCTAGGGAGGACGAAAATGATCTAATTGTTCATCCAATTACACAAAAACACCAATTGGATACACAAGATTGGTTAAAAACCCTAATTAGACAAGGTTAAGTGTAGGGATGACGAAAATGACCTAAATATTCATCCAATGACACAAAACACCTATTGGATGCACAAGATTGGTTAAAAACCCTAATTGGACAATATTAAGTGTAGAGAGGACGAAAATGACCTAAATGTTCATCCAATGACACAAAACACCTATTGGATGCACAAGATTGGTTAAAAACCCTAATTGGACAAGAATTATCCTAGGGAGGACGAAAATGACCTAATTGTTCATCCAATGACACAAAAACACCTATTGGATGCACAAGATTGGTTAGAAACCCTAATTGGACAAGGTTAAGTTTAGGGAGGACGAAAATGACGTAAATATTCGTCCAATGATACAAAACACCTATTGGATGCACAAGATTGGTTAGAAACCCTAATTGGACAAGATAAAGTGTAGGGAGGACGAAAATGACCTAAATATTCATCCAATGACACAAAACACCTATTGGATGCACAAGATTGGTTAAAAACCCTAATCGAACAAGATTAAGTGTAGGGAGGACGAAAATGACCTAAATGTTCATCCAATGACACAAAACACCTATTGGATGCACAAGATTGGTTAAAAACCCTAATTGGACAAGAATTATTCTAGGGAGGACGAAAATGACCTAATTGTTCATCCAATGACACAAACACACCTATTGGATGCACAAGATTGGTTTGAAACCCTAATTGGACAAGAATTAGCCTAGGGAAGACGAAAATGACCTAATTCTTCATCCAATGACAGAAAAACACCAATTGGATGCACAAGATTGGTTAAAAACCCTAATTGGATAAGAATTAGCCTACGGAGGACGAAAATGACCTAAATGTTCATCCAATGACACAAAACACCTATTGGATGCACAAGATTGGTTAAAAACCCTAATTGCACAAGATTAAGTGTAGGGAGGACGAGAATGACCTAAATATTCATCCAATGACACAAAACACCTACTGGATGCACAAGATTGGTTAAAAACCCTAATTGGACAAGATTAAGTGTAGGGAGGATGAAAATGACCTAAATGTTCATCCAACGACACAAACACAACTATTGGTTGCTTAAGATTGGTTAGAAACCCTAATTGGACAAGCATAAGCCTAGGGAGGATAGAACTGACGTAAATGTTCATCCAATGACACAAAACACCTATTGGATGCACAAGATTGGTTAAAAACCCTAATTGGACAAGAATTATCCTAGGGAGAACGAAAATGACCTAATTGTTCATCCAATGACACAAACACACCTATTGGATGCACAAGATTGGTTAGAAACCCTAATTGGACAAGGTTAAGTTTAGGGAGGACGAAAATGACGTAAATATTCGTCCAATGATACAAAACACCTATTGGATGCACAAGATTGGTTAAAAACCCTAATTCGACAAGAATTAGCCTAGGGTAGACGAAAATGACCTAATTGTTCATCCAATGACACAAAACACCTATTGGATGCACAAGATTGGTTAAAAACCCTAATTGGACAGGATTAAGTGTAGGGAGGACGAAAATGACCTAAATGTTCATCCAATGACACAAAACACCTATTGGATGCACAAGATTGGTTAAAAACCCTAATTGGACAAGAATTATCATAGGGAGGACGAAAATGACCTAATTGTTCATCCAATGACACAAAAACACCAATTGGATGCAGAAGAATAGTTAGAAACCCTAATTGGACAAGATAAAGTGTAGGGACGACGAAAATGACCTAAATGTTCATCCAATGACACAAAACACCTATTGGATGCAAAAGATTGGTTAAAAACCCTAATTGGACAAGATTAAGTGTAGGGAGGACGAGAATGACCTAAATATTCATCCAATGACACAAAACACCTACTGCATGCACAAGATTGGTTAAAAACCCTAATTGGACAAGATTAAGTGTAGGGAGGACGAAAATGACCTAAATGTTCATCCAACGACACAAACATAACTATTGGTTGCTTAAGATTTGTTAGAAACCCTAATTGGACAAGCATAAGCCTAGGGAGGATAGAACTGACCTAAATGTTCATCCAATGACACAAAAACACCTATTGGATGCACACGATTGGTTAAAAACCCTAATTGGACAAGATTAAGTGTATGGAGGACGAAAATGACCTAAATGTTCAATCAATGACACCAAACACCTATTGGATGCACAAGATTGGTTAAAAACCCTAATTGGACAAGAATTAGCCTAGGGAGGAAAAAAATGACCTAAATGTTCATCCAATTACACAAAACACCTATTGGATGCACAAGATTGGTTAAATTCCCAAATTGGACAAGATTAAGTGTAGGGAGGACGAAAATGACCTAAATGTTCATCCAATGACACAAAACACCTATTGGATGCACAAGATTGGTTAAAAACCCTAATTGGACAAGAATTAGCCTAGGGAGGACGAAAATGACCTAATTGTTCATCCAATGACACAAAAACACCTATCGGATGCACAAGATTGGTTAGAAACCCTAATTGGACAAGATTAAGTGTAGAGAGGACGAAAATGACCTAAATGTTCATCGGATGACACAAAACACCTAATGGATGCACAATATTGGTTAAAAACCCTAATTGGACAAGAATTTGCCTAGGGAGGACGAAAATGACCTAAATGTTCATCCAATGACACAAAAACACCCATTGGATGAACAAGATTGGTTAAAAACCCTAATTGGACAAGATTAAGTGTAGGGAGGACGAAAATGACCTAAATGTTCATCCAATGGCACAAAACACCTATTGGATGCACAAGATTGGTTAAAAACCCTAATTGGACAAGAATTAGCCTAGGGAGGACGAAAATGACCTAATTGTTCATCCAATGACACAAAAACACCTATCGGATGCACAAGATTGGTTAGAAACCCTAATTGGACAAGATTAAGTGTAGGGAGGACGAAAATGACCTAAATGTTCATTCAATGACACAAAACACCTATTGGATACACATGATTGGTTAAAAACCCGAATAGGACAAGAATTATCCTAGGGAGGACGAAAATGACCTAAATGTTCATCCAATGACCCAAAACACCTATTGGATGCATAAGATTGGTTAAAAACCCAAATTGGACAAGATTAAGTGTAGGGACAATGAAAATGACCTAAATGTTCATCCAATGACACAAAACATCTATTAGATGCACAAGATTGGTCAAAAACCCTAATTGGACAAGATTAAGTGTAGGGAGGACGAAAATGACCTAAATATTCATCCAATGACACAAAACACCTATTGGATGCACAAGATTGGTTAAAAAACCTAATTGGACAAGATTAAGTGTAGGGAGGACGAAAATGACCTAAATGTTCATCCAATGACACAAAACACCTATTGGATGCACAAGATTGGTTAAAAACCCTAATTGGACAAGATTTAGCCTAGGGAGGATAGAAATGACCTAATTGTTCATCCAATGACACAACACACCTATTGGATGCACAAGATTGGTTAAAAACCCAAATTGGACAAGATTAAGTGTAGGGAGGACGAAAATGACCTAGATGTTCATCCAATGACACAAAACACCTATTGGATGCACAAGATTGGTTAAAAACCCTAATTGGACAAGATTTAGCCTAGGGAGGATAAAAATGACCTAATTGTTCATCCAATGACACAACACACCTATTGGATGCACAAGATTGGTTAAAAACCCAAATTGGACAAGATTAAGTGTAGGGAGGACGAAAATGACCTAAATGTTCATCCAATGACACAAAACACCTATTGGATGCACAAGATTGGTTAAAAACCCTAATTGGACAAGATTAAGTGTAGGGAGGACGAAAATGACCTAATTGTTCATCCAATGACACAAAACACCTAATGGATGCAAAAGATTGGTTAAAAACCCTAATTGGACAAGATTAAGTGTAGGGAGGACGAAAATGACCTAAATGTTCATCCAATGACACAAAACAGCTATTGGATGCACAAGATTGGTTAGAAACCCTAATTGGACAAGATTAAGTTTGGGGAGGACGAAAATGACCTAATTGTTCATCCAATGACACAAAACACCTATTGGATGCACAAGATTGGTTAAAAACCCTAATTGGACAAGATTAAGTGTAGGGAGGACGAAAATGACCTAAATGTTCATCCAATGACACAAAACACCTATTGGATGCACAACATTGGTTAGAAACCCTAATTGGACAACATTAAGTTTAGGGGGGACGAAAATGACCTAATTGTTCATCCAACGACACAAAACACCTAGTGGGTGCACAAGATTTGTAAAAAACCCTAATTGGACAAGATTAAGTGTAGGGAGGACGAAAATGACCTAAATGTTCATCCAATGACACAAAACACCTATTGGATGCACCAGATTGGTTAGAAACCCTAATTGGACAAGATTAAGTTTGGGGAGGACGAAAATGACCTAATTGTTCATCCAATGACACAAAACACCTATTGGATGCACAAGATTGGTTAAAAACCCTAATTGGACAAGATTAAGTGTAGGGAGGACGAAAATGACCTAAATGTTCATCCAATGACACAAAACACCTATTGGATGCACAAGATTGGTTACAAACCCTAATTGGACGAGAATTAGCCTAGGGAGGACGAAAATGACCTAATTGTTCATCCAATGACACAAAAACACCTATCGGATGCACAAGATTGGTTAGAAACCCTAATTGGACAAGATTAAGTGTAGGGAGGACGAAAATGACCTAAATGTTCATTCAATGACACAAAACACCTATTGGATACACATGATTGGTTAAAAACCCGAATAGGACAAGAATTATCCTAAGGAGGACAAAAATGACCTAATTGTTTATCCAATGACACAAAAACACCAATTGGATGCACAAGATTGGTTAAAAACCCTAATTGGATAAGAATTAGCCTAGGGAGGACGAAAATGACCTAAATGTTCATCCAATGACACAAAACACCTATTGGATGCACAAGATTGGTTAAAAACCCTAATTGGACAAGATTAAGTGTAGGGAGGACGAAAATGACCTAAATGTTCATCCAATGACACAAACACACCTATTGGATGCACAAGATTGGTTAGAAACCCTAATTGGACAAGGTTAAGTTTAGGGAGGACGAAAATGACGTAAATATTCGTCCAATGATACAAAACACCTATTGGATGCACAAGATTGGTTAAAAACCCTAATTCGACAAGATTAAGTGTAGGGATGACGAAAATGACCTAAATATTCATCCAATGACACAAAACACCTATTGGATGCACAAGATTGGTTAAAAACCCTAATTAGACAAGATAAAGTGTAGGGAGGACGAAAATGACCTAAATGTTTATCCAATGACACAAAACACTTATTGGATGCACAAGATTGGTTAAAAACCCTAATTAGACAAGATTAAGTGTAGGGATGACGAAAATGACCTAAATATTCATCCAATGACACAAAACACCTATTGGATGCACAAGATTGGTTAAAAACCCAAATTGGACAAGATAAAGTGTAGGGAGGACGAAAATGACCTAAATGTTCATCCAATGGCACAAAACACTTATTGGATGCACAAGATTGGTTAAAAACCCTAATTAGACAAGATTAAGGGTAGGGATGACGAAAATGACCTAAATATTCATCCAATGACACAAAACACCTATTGGATGCACAAGATTGGTTAAAAACCCTAATTGGACAAGATTAAGTGTAGGGAGGACGAAAATGACCTAAATGTTCATCCAATGACACAAAACACCTATTGGATGCACAAGATTGGTTAAAAACCCTAATTGGACAAGAATTATCCTAGGGAGAACGAAAATGACCTAATTGTTCATCCAATGACACAAACACACCTATTGGATGCACAAGATTGGTTAGAAACCCTAATTGGACAAGGTTAAGTTTAGGGAGGACGAAAATGACGTAAATATTCGTCCAATGATACAAAACACCTATTGGATGCACAAGATTGGTTAAAAACCCTAATTCGACAAGATTAAGTGTAGGGATGACGAAAATGACCTAAATATTCATCCAATGACACAAAACACCTATTGGATGCACAAGATTGGTTAAAAACCCTAATTAGACAAGATTAAGTGTAGGGAGGACGAAAATGACCTAAATGTTCATCCAATGACACAAAACACCTATTGGATGCACAAGATTGGTTAAAAACCCTAATTGGACAAGAATTATCCTAGGGAGGACGAAAATGATCTAATTGTTCATCCAATTACACTAAAACACGAATTGGATACACAAGATTGGTTAAAAACCCTAATTAGACAAGGTTAAGTGTAGGGATGATGAAAATGACCTAAATATTCATCCAATGACACAAAACACCTATTGGATGCACAAGATTGGTTAAAAACCCTAATTGGACAAGATTAAGTGTAGGGAGGACGAAAATGACCTAAATGTTCATCCAATGACACAAAACACCTATTGGATGCACAAGATTGGTTAAAAACCCTAATTGGACAAGAATTATCCTAGGGAGGACGAAAATGACCTAATTGTTCATCCAATGACACAAACACACCTATTGGATGCACAAGATTGGTTAGAAACCCTAATTGGACAAGGTTAAGTTTAGGGAGGACGAAAATGACGTAAATATTCGTCCATTGATACAAAACACCTATTGGATGCACAAGATTGGTTAGAAACCCTAATTGGACAAGATAAAGTGTAGGGAGGACGAAAATGACCTAAATGTTCATCCAATGACACAAAACACTTATCGGATGCACAAGATTGGTTAAAAACCCTAATTAGAAAAGATTAAGCGTAGGGATGACGAAAATGACCTAAATATTCATCCAATGACACAAAACACCTATTGGATGCACAAGATTGGTTAAAAACCCTAATTGGACAAGATTAAGTGTAGGGAGGACGAAAATGACCTAAATGTTCATCCAATGACACAAAACACCTATTGGATGCACAAGATTGGTTAAAAACCCTAATTGGACAAGAATTATCATAGGGAGGACGAAAATGACCTAATTGTTCATCCAATGACACAACACATCTATTGAATGAACAAGATTGGTTAAAAACCCTAATTGGACAAGATTAAGTGTAGGGAGGACGAAAATGACCTAAATGTTCATCCAATGACACAAAAACACCTATCGGATGCACAAGATTGGTTAGAAACCCTAATTGGACAAGATTAAGTGTAGGGAGGACGAAAATGACCTAAATGTTCATCCAATGACACAAAACACCTATTGGATACACATGATTGGTTAAAAACCCGAATAGGACAAGAATTATCCTAGGGAGGACAAAAATGACCTAATTGTTTATCCAATGACACAAAAACACCAATTGGATGCACAAGATTGGTTAGAAAACCTAATTGGACAAGATAAAGTGTAGGGAGGACGAAAATGACCTAAATGTTCATCCAATGACACAAAACACCTATTGGATGCACAAGATTGGTTAAAAACACAAATTGGACAAGATTAAATGTAGGGAGGACGAAAATGACCTAAATGTTCATGCAATGACACAAAACACCAATTGGTTGCACAAGATTGGTTAAAAACCCAAATTGGACAAGAATTAGCCTAGGGAGGACGAAAATGACCTAATTGTTCATCCAATGACACAAAACACCTATTCGATGCACAAGATTGGTTAAAAACCCTAATTGGAATGGAATTATGTTAGGGAGGATGAAAATGACCTAATTGTTCATCCAATGACACAAAAACACCAATTGGATGCACAAGATTGGTTAGAAACCCTAATTGGATAAGATAAAGTGTAGGGACGACGAAAATGACCTAAATGTTCATCCAATGACACAAAACACCTATTGGATGCACAAGATTGGTTAAAAACCCTAATTGGACAAGATTAAGTGTTGGGAGGACGAGAATGACCTAAATATTCATCCAATGACACAAAACACCTACTGCATGCACAAGATTGGTTAAAAACCCTAATTGGACAAGATTAAGTGTAGGGAGGACGAAAATGACCTAAATGTTCATCCAACGACACAAACATAACTATTGGTTGCTTAAGATTTGTTAGAAACCCTAATTGGACAAGCATAAGCCTAGGGAGGATAGAACTGACCTAAATGTTCATCCAATGACAC
>JBBPBS010000647.1:3947480-4032992 GCA_037974835.1 Cicer judaicum
ACACAAAACACCTATTGGATGCACAAGATTGGTTAAAAACACAAATTGGACAAGATTAAATGTAGGGAGGACGAAAATGACCTAAATGTTCATGCAATGACACAAAACACCAATTGGTTGCACAAGATTGGTTAAAAACCCAAATTGGACAAGAATTAGCCTAGGGAGGACGAAAATGACCTAATTGTTCATCCAATGACACAAAACACCTATTCGATGCACAAGATTGGTTAAAAACCCTAATTGGAATGGAATTATGTTAGGGAGGATGAAAATGACCTAATTGTTCATCCAATGACACAAAAACACCAATTGGATGCACAAGATTGGTTAGAAACCCTAATTGGATAAGATAAAGTGTAGGGACGACGAAAATGACCTAAATGTTCATCCAATGACACAAAACACCTATTGGATGCACAAGATTGGTTAAAAACCCTAATTGGACAAGATTAAGTGTTGGGAGGACGAGAATGACCTAAATATTCATCCAATGACACAAAACACCTACTGCATGCACAAGATTGGTTAAAAACCCTAATTGGACAAGATTAAGTGTAGGGAGGACGAAAATGACCTAAATGTTCATCCAACGACACAAACATAACTATTGGTTGCTTAAGATTTGTTAGAAACCCTAATTGGACAAGCATAAGCCTAGGGAGGATAGAACTGACCTAAATGTTCATCCAATGACACCAAAACACCTATTGGATGCACACGATTGGTTAAAAACCCTAATTGGACAAGATTAAGTGTATGGAGGACGAAAATGACCTAAATGTTCAATCAATGACACCAAACACCTATTGGATGCACAAGATTGGTTAAAAACCCTAATTGGACAAGAATTAGCCTAGGGAGGAAAAAAATGACCTAAATGTTCATCCAATTACACAAAACACCTATTGGATGCACAAGATTGGTTAAATTCCCAAATTGGACAAGATTAAGTGTAGGGAGGAAGAAAATGACCTAAATGTTCATCCAATGACACAAAACACCTATTGGATGCACAAGATTGGTTAAAAACCCTAATTGGACAAGCATTAGCCTAGGGAGGACGAAAATGACCTAATTGTTCATCCAATGACACAAAAACACCTATCGGATGCACAAGATTGGTTAGAAACCCTAATTGGACAAGATTAAGTGTAGGGAGGACGAAAATGACCTAAATGTTCATTCAATGACACAAAACACCTATTGGATACACATGATTGGTTAAAAACCCGAATAGGACAAGAATTATCCTAGGGAGGACAAAAATGACCTAATTGTTTATCCAATGACACAAAAACACCAATTGGATGCACAAGATTGGTTAGAAAACCTAATTGGACAAGATAAAGTGTAGGGAGGACGAAAATGACCTAAATGTTCATCCAATGACACAAAACACCTATTGGATGCACAAGATTGGTTAAAAACACAAATTGGACAAGATTAAATGTAGGGAGGACGAAAATGACCTAAATGTTCATGCAATGACACAAAACACCAATTGGTTGCACAAGATTGGTTAAAAACCCAAATTGGACAAGAATTAGCCTAGGGAGGACGAAAATGACCTAATTGTTCATCCAATGACACAAAACACCTATTCGATGCACAAGATTGGTTAAAAACCCTAATTGGAATGGAATTATGTTAGGGAGGATGAAAATGACCTAATTGTTCATCCAATGACACAAAAACACCAATTGGATGCACAAGATTGGTTAGAAACCCTAATTGGATAAGATAAAGTGTAGGGACGATGAAAATGACCTAAATGTTCATCCAATGACACAAAACACCTATTGGATGCACAAGATTGGTTAAAAACCCTAATTGGACAAGATTAAGTGTTGGGAGGACGAGAATGACCTAAATATTCATCCAATGACACAAAACACCTACTACATGCACAAGATTGGTTAAAAACCCTAATTGGACAAGATTAAGTGTAGGGAGGACGAAAATGACCTAAATGTTCATCCAACGACACAAACATAACTATTGGTTGCTTAAGATTTGTTAGAAACCCTAATTGGACAAGCATAAGCCTAGGGAGGATAGAACTGACCTAAATGTTCATCCAATGACACAAAAACACCTATTGGATGCACACGATTGGTTAAAAACCCTAATTGGACAAGATTAAGTGTATGGAGGACGAAAATGACCTAAATGTTCAATCAATGACACCAAACACCTATTGGATGCACAAGATTGGTTAAAAACCCTAATTAGACAAGAATTAGCCTAGGGAGGAAAAAAATGACCTAAATGTTCATCCAATTACACAAAACACCTATTGGATGCACAAGATTGGTTAAATTCCCAAATTGGACAAGATTAAGTGTAGGGAGGACGAAAATGACCTAAATGTTCATCCAATGACACAAAACACCTATTGGATGCACAAGATTGGTTAAAAACCCTAATTGGACAAGAATTATCCTAGGGAGGACAAAAATGACCTAATTGTTTATCCAATGACACAAAAACACCAATTGGATGCACAAGATTGGTTAGAAAACCTAATTGGACAAGATAAAGTGTAGGGAGGACGAAAATGACCTAAATGTTCATCCAATGACACAAAACACCTATTGGATGCACAAGATTGGTTAAAAACACAAATTGGACAAGATTAAATGTAGGGAGGACGAAAATGACCTAAATGTTCATGCAATGACACAAAACACCAATTGGTTGCACAAGATTGGTTAAAAACCCAAATTGGACAAGAATTAGCCTAGGGAGGACGAAAATGACCTAATTGTTCATCCAATGACACAAAACACCTATTCGATGCACAAGATTGGTTAAAAACCCTAATTGGAATGGAATTATGCTAGGGAGGATGAAAATGACCTAATTGTTCATCCAATGACACAAAAACACCAATTGGATGCACAAGATTGGTTAGAAACCCTAATTGGATAAGATAAAGTGTAGGGACGACGAAAATGACCTAAATGTTCATCCAATGACACAAAACACCTATTGGATGCACAAGATTGGTTAAAAAACCTAATTGGACAAGATTAAGTGTTGGGAGGACGGAAATGACCTAAATGTTGATCCAACGACACAAACACAACTATTGGATGCACAAGATTGGTTAAAAACCCTAATTGGATAAGAATTAGCCTAGGGAGGACGAAAAAGACCTAAGTGTTAATCCAATGACACAAAACTCTTATTGGTTGCACAAGATTGGTTAAAAACCCTAATTAGAAGAGATTAAGTGTAGGGATGACGAAAATGACCTAAATATTCGTCCAATGACACAAAACACCTATTGGATGCACAAGATTGATTAAAAACCCTAATTGGACAAGATTAAGTGTAGGGAGGACGAAAATGACCTAAATGTTCATCCAATGACACAAAACACCTATTGGATGCACAAGATTGGTTAAAAACCCTAATTGGACAAGAATTATCATAGGGAGGACGAAAATGACCTAATTGTTCATCCAATGACACAAAAACACCAATTGGATGCACAAGAATTGTTAGAAACCCTAATTGGACAAGATAAAGTGTAGGGAGGACGAAAATGACCTAAATATTCATCCAATGACACAAAACACCTATTGGATGCACAAGATTGGTTAAAAAACCTAATTGGACAAGATTAAGTGTTGGGAGGACGGAAATGACCTAACTGTTGATCCAACAACACAAACACAACTATTGGATGCACAAGATTGGTTAAAAACCCTAATTGGTTAAGAATTAGCCTAGGGAGGACGAAAAAGACCTAAGTGTTAATCCAATGACACAAAACTCCTACTGGTTGCACAAGATTGTATAGAAACCCTAATTGGACAAGATAAAGTGTAGGGAGGACGAAAATGGCCTAAATGTTCATCCAATGACACAAAACACTTATTGGATGCACAAGATTGGTTAAAAACCCTAATTAGAAGAGAGTAAGTGTAGGGATGACGAAAATGACCTAAATATTCGTCCAATGACACAAAACACCTATTGGATGCACAAGATTGGTTAAAAACCCTAATTGGACAAGATTAAGTGTAGGGAGGACGAAAATGACCTAAATGTTCATCCAATGACACAAAACACCTATTGGATGCACAAGATTGGTTAAAAACTCTAATTGGAGATGAATTATCATAGGGAGGACGAAAATGACCTAATTGTTCATCCAATGACACAAAAACACCAATTGGATGCACAAGAATTGTTAGAAACCCTAATTGGACAAGATAAAGTGTAGGGAGGACGAAAATGACCTAAATGTTCATCCAATGACCCAAAACACCTATTGGATGCACAAGATTGGTTAGAAACCCTAATTGGACAAGAATTATCCTAGGGAGGACGAAAATGACCTAATTGTTCATCCAATGATACAAAAACACCAATTGGATGCACAAGATTGGTTAGAAACCCTAATTGGATAAGATAAAGTGTAGGGACGACGAAAATGACCTAAATGTTCATCCAATGACACAAAACACCTATTGGATGCACAAGATCGGTCAATAACCCTAATTGGACAAGATTAAGTGTAGGGAGGACGAAAATGACCTAAATATTCATCCAAGGACACAAAACACCTATTGGATGCACAAGATTGGTTAAAAAACCTAATTGGACAAGATTAAGTGTTGGGAGGACGGAAATGACCTAAATGTTGATCCAACGACACAAACACAACTATTGGATGCACAAGATTGGTTAAAAACCCTAATTGGTTAAGAATTAGCCTAGGGAGGACGAAAAAGCTCTAAGTGTTAATCCAATGACACAAAACTCCTATTGGATGCACAAGATTGTATAGAAACCCTAATTGGACAAGATAAAGTGTAGGGAGGACGAAAATGACCTAAATGTTCATCCAATGACACAAAACACTTATTGGATGCACAAGATTGGTTAAAAACCCTAATTAGAAGAGATTAAGTGTAGGGATGACGAAAATGACCTAAATATTCGTCCAATGACACAAAACACCTATTGGATGCACAAGATTGGTTAAAAACCCTAATTGGACAAGATTGAGTGTAGGGAGGACGAAAATGACCTAAATGTTCATCCAATGACACAAAACACCTATTGGATGCACAAGATTGGTTAAAAACCCTAATTCGACATGAATTATCATAGGGAGGACGAAAATGACCTAATTGTTCATCCAATGACACAAAAACACCAATTGGATGCACAAGAATTGTTAGAAACCCTAATTGGACAAGATAAAGTGTAGGGAGGACGAAAATGACCTAAAAGTTCATCCAATGACCCAAAACACCTATTGGATGCACAAGATTGGTTAGAAACCCTAATTGGACAAGATAAAGTGTAGGGAGGACGAAAATGACCTAAATGTTCATCCAATGACACAACCTATTGGATGCACAAGATTGGTTTAAAACCCTAATTAGACAAGATTAAGTGTAGGGATGACGAAAATGACCTAAATGTTCATCCAATGACACAAAACACCTATTGGATGCACAAGATTGGTTAAAAACCTTAATTGGACAAGATTAAGTGTAGGGAGGACGAAAATGACCTAAATATTCATCCAATTACACAAAACACCTATTGGATGCACAAGATTGGTTAAAAAACCTAATTGGACAAGATGAAGTGTTGGGAGGACGGAAATGACCTAAATGTTCATCCAACGACACAAACACAACTATTGGATGCACAAGATTGGTTAAAAACCCTAATTGGATAAGAATTAGCATAGGGAGGACGAAAAAGACCTAAGTGTTAATCCAATGACACAAAACTCCTATTGGATGCACAAGATTGGTTCGAAACCCTAATTGGACAAGATAAAGTGTAGGGAGGACGAAAATGACCTAAATGTTCATCCAATGACACAAAACACTTATTGGATGCACAAGATTGGTTAAAAACCCTAATTAGAAAAGATTAAATGTAGGGATGACGAAAATGACCTAAATATTCATCCAATGACACAAAACACCTATTGGATGCACAAGATTGGTTAAAAACCCTAATTGGACAAGATTAAGTGTAGGGAGGACGAAAATGACATAAATGTTCATCCAATGACACAAAACACCTATTGGATGCACAAGATTGGTTAAAAACCCTAATTGGTCAAGAATTATCATAGGGAGGACGAAAATGACCTAATTGTTCATCCAATGACACAAAAACACCAATTGGATGCACAAGAATTGTTATAAACCCTAATTGGACAAGATAAAGTGCAGGGAGGACGAAAATGACCTAAATATTCATCCAATTACCCAAAACACCTATTGGATGCATAAGATTGGTTAAAAACCCAAATTGAACAAGATTAAGTTTAGGGAGAACGAAAATGACGTAAATATTCGTCCAATGATACAAAACACCTATTGGATGCACAAGATTGGTTAAAAACCCTAATTGGACAAGAATTATCCTAGGGAGGACGAAAATGACCTAATTGTTCATCCAATTACACAAAAACACCTATCGGATGCAAAAGATTGGCTAGAAACCGTAATTTGACAAGATAAAGTGTCGGGAGGACGAAAATGACGTAAATATTCGTCCAATGATACAAAACACCTATTGGATGCACAAGATTGGTTAAAAACCTTAATTGGACAAGAATTAGCCTAGGGAGGACGAAAATGACCTAATTGTTCATCCATTGACACATACACACCTATTGGATGCACAAGAATTGTTAGAAACCCTAATTGGACAAGATAAAGTGTAGGGAGGACGAAAATGACCTAAATGTTCATCCAATGTCCCAAAACACCTATTAGATGCACAAGATTGGTTAGAAACCCTAATTGGACAAGAATTATCTTAGGGAGGACGAAAATGACCTAATTGTTCATCCAATGACACAAAAACACCAATTGGATGCACAAGATTGGTTAGAAACCCTAATTGGATAAGATAAAGTGTAGGGACGACGAAAATGACCTAAATGTTCATCCAATGACACAAAACACCTATTGGATGCACAAGATCGGTCAAAAACCCTAATTGGACAAGATTAAGTGTAGGGAGGACGAAAATGAGCTAAATATTCATCCAAGGACACAAAACACCTATTGGATGCACAAGATTGGTTAAAAAACCTAATTGGACAAGATTAAGTGTTGGGAGGACGGAAATGACCTAAATGTTGATCCAACGACACAAACACAACTATTGGATGCACAAGATTGGTTAAAATCCCTAATTGGTTAAGAATTAGCCTAGGGAGGACGAAAAAGACCTAAGTGTTAATCCAATGACACAAAACTCCTATTGGATGCACAAGATTGTATAGAAACCCTAATTGGACAAGAATTATCCTAGGGAGGACGAAAATGACCTAATTGTTCATCCAATTACACAAAAACACCTATCGGATGCACAAGATTGGCTAGAAACCGTAATTTGACAAGATAAAGTGTCGGGAGGACGAAAATGACGTAAATATTCGTCCGATGATACAAAACACCTATTGGATGCACAAGATTGGTTAAAAACCCTAATTGGACAAGAATTAGCTTAGGGAGGACGAAAATGACCTAATTGTTCATCCAATGACACAAACACACCTATTGGATGCACAAGATTGGTTAGAAACCCTAATTAAACAAGATTAAGTGTAGGGATGACGAAAATGACCTAAATATTCATCCAATGACACAAAACACCTATTGGATGCACAAGATTGGTTAAAAACCCTAATTTGACAAGATTAAGTGTAAGGAGGACGAAAATGACCTAAATGTTCATCCAATGACACAAAACACCTATTGGATGCACAAGACTGGTTAAAAACCCTAATTGGACAAGAATTATCCTAGGGAGGACGAAAATGACCTAATTGTTCATCCAATGACACAAACACACCTATTGGATGCACAAGATTGGTTAGAAACCCTAATTGGACAAGGTTAAGCTTAGGGAGGACGAAAATGACGTAAATATTCGTCCAATGATACAAAACACCTATTGGATGCACAAGATTAGTTAGAAACCCTAATTGGACAAGATAAAGTGTAGGGAGGACGAAAATGACCTAAATGTTCATCCAATGACACAAAACACTTATTGGATGCACAAGATTGGTTAAAAACAGTAATTAGACAAGATTAAGTGTAGGGATGACGAAAATGACCTAAATATTCATCCAATGACACAAAACACCTATTGGATGCACAAGATTGGTTAAAAACCCTAATTGGACAAGATTAAGTGTAGGGAGGACGAAAATGACCTAAATGTTCATCCAATGACACAAAACACCTATTGGATGCACAAGATTGGTTAAAAACCCTAATTGGACAAGAATTATCATAGGGAGGACGAAAATGACCTAATTGTTCATCCAATGACACAAAAACACCAATTGGATGCACAAGAATTGTTAGAAACCCTAATTGGACAAGATAAAGTGCAGGGAGGACGAAAATGACTTAAATGTTCATCCAATTACCCAAAACACCTATTGGATGCATAAGATTGGTTAAAAACCCAAATTGGACAAGATTAAGTTTAGGGAGAACGAAAATGACGTAAATATTCGTCCAATAATACAAAACACCTATTGGATGCACAAGATTGGTTAAAAACCCTAATTGGACAAGAATTATCCTAGGGAGGACGAAAATGACCTAATTGTTCATCCAATTACACAAAAACACCTATCGGATGCCCAAGATTGGCTAGAAACCGTAATTTGACAAGATAAAGTGTCGGGAGGACGAAAATGACGTAAATATTCGTCCGATGATACAAAACACCTATTGGATGCACAAGATTGGTTAAAAACCCTAATTGGACAAGAATTAGCCTAGGGAGGACGAAAATGACCTAATTGTTCATCCAATGACACAAACACACCTATTGGATGCACAAGATTGGTTAGAAACCCTAATTAGACAAGATTAAGTGTAGGGATGACGAAAATGACCTAAATATTCATCCAATGACACAAAACACCTATTGGATGCACAAGATTGGTTAAAAACCCTAATTTGACAAGATTAAGTGTAAGGAGGACGAAAATGACGTAAATGTTCATCCAATGACACAAAACACCTATTGGATGCACAAGACTGGTTAAAAACCCTAATTGGACAAGAATTATCATAGGGAGGACGAAAATGACCTAATTGTTCATCCAATGACACAAACACACCTATTGGATGCACAAGATTGGGTAGAAACCCTAATTGGACAAGGTTAAAATTAGGGAGGACGAAAATGACGTAAATATTCGTCCAATGAAACAAAACACCTATTGGATGCACAAGATTAGTTAGAAACCCTAATTGGACAAGATAAAGTGTAGGGAGGACGAAAATGACCTAAATGTTCATCCAATGACACAAAACACTTATTGGATGCACAAGATTGGTTAAAAACCCTAATTAGACAAGATTAAGTGTAGGGATGACGAAAATGACCTAAATATTCATCCAATGACACAAAACACCTATTGGATGCACAAGATTGGATAGAAACCCTATTTGGACAAGGTTAAGTTTAGGGAGGACGAAAATGACGTAAATATTCCTCCAATGATACAAAACACCTATTGGATGCACAAGATTGGTTAAAAACCCTAATTGGACAAGAATTATCCTAGGGAGGACGAAAATGATCTAATTGTTCATCCAATTACACAAAAACACCAATTGGATGCACAAGATTGGTTAAAAACCCTAATTAGACAAGATTAAGTGTAGGGATGACGAAAATGACCTAAATATTCATCCAATGACACAAAACACCTATTGGATGCACAAGATTGGTTAAAAACCCTAATTGGATAAGAATTAGCCTAGGGAGGACGAAAATGACCTAAATGTTCAACCAATGACACAAAACACCTGTTGTATGCACAAGATTGGTTAAAAACGTTAATTGGACAACAATTATCCTAGGGAGGACGAAAATGACCTAATTGTTCATCCAATGACACAAAACACACCTATTGGATGCACAAGATTGGTTAGAAACCCTAATTGGACAAGGTTAAGTTTAGGGAGGACGAAAATGACGTAAATATTCGTCCAATGATACAAAACACCTATTGGATACACAAGATTGGTTAGAAACCCTAATTGGACAAGATAAAGTGTAGGGAGGACGAAAATGACCTAAATGTTCATCCAATGACACAAAACACTTATTGGATGCACAAGATTGGTTAAAAACCCTAATTAGACAAGATTAAGTGTAGGGATGACGAAAATGACCTAAATATTCATCCAATGACACAAAACACCTATTGGATGCACAAGATTGGTTAAAAACCCTAATTGGACAAGATTAAGTGTTGGGAGGACGAAAATGACCTAAATGTTCATCCAATGACACAAAACACCTATTGGATGCACAAGATTGGTTAAAAACCCTTATTGGACAAGAATTATCATAGGGAGGACGAAAATGACCTAATTGTTCATCCAATGACACAAGAACACCAATTGGATGCAGAAGAATTGTTAGAAACCCTAATTGGACAAGATAAAGTGTAGGGAGGAAAAAAATGACCTAAATGTTCATCCAATTACACAAAACACCTATTGGATGCACAAGATTGGTTAAAAACCCTAATTGGACAAGAATTATCCTAGGGAGGACGAAAATGACCTAATTGTTCATCCAATGACACAAACACACCTATTGGATGCAGAAGATTGGTTAGAAACCCTAATTGGACAAGGTTAAGTTTAGGGAGGACGAAAATGACGTAAATATTCGTCCAATGATACAAAACACCTATTGGACGCACAAGATTGGTTAAAAACCCTAATTCGACAAGAATTAGCCTAGGGAAGACGAAAATGACCTAATTGTTCATCCAATGACAGAAAAACACCAATTGGATGCCCAAGATTGGTTAAAAACCCTATTTGGATAAGAATTAGCCTAGGGAGGACGAAAATGACCTAAATGTTCATCCAATGACATAAAACACCTATTGGATGCACAAGATTGGTTAAAAACCCTAATTGGACAAGATTAAGTGTAGGGAGGACGAAAATGACCTAAATATTCATCCAATCACACAAAACACCTACTGGATGCACAAGATTGGTTAAAAACCCTAATTGGACAAGATTAAGTGTAGGGAGGACGAAAATGACCTAAATGTTCATCCAACGACACAAAACACAATTATTGGTTGCTTAAGATTGGCTAGAAACCCTAATTGGACAAGCATAAATGTTCATCCAATGACACAAAAACACCTATTGGATGCACAAGATTGGTTAAAAACCCTAATTGGACAAGATTAAGTGTATGGAGGACGAAAACGACCTAAATGTTCAATCAATGACACAAAACACCTATTGGATGCACAAGATTGGTTAAAAACCCTAATTGGACAAGAATTAGCCTAGGGAGGAAAAAAATGACCTAAATGTTCATCCAATTACACAAAACACCTATTGGATGTACAAGATTGGTTAAAATCCCAAATTGGACAAGATTAAGTGTAGGGAGGACGAAAATGACCTAAATGTTCATCCAATGACACAAAACACCTATTGGATGCACAAGATTGGTTAAAAACCCTAATTGGACAAGAATTAGCCTAGGGAGGACGAAAATGACCTAATTGTTCATCCAATGACACAAAAACACCTATCGGATGCACAAGATTGGTTAGAAACCCTAATTGGACAAGATTAAGTGTAGGGAGGACGAAAATGACCTAAATGTTCATTCAATGACACAAAACACCTATTGGTTTCACAAGATTGGTTAAAAACCCAAATTGGACAAGAATTAGCCTAGGGAGGACGAAAATGACCTAAATGTTCAATCAATGACACAAAACACCTATTGGATGCACAAGATTGGTTAAAAACCCTAATTGGACAAGAATTAGCCTAGGGAGGAAAAAAATGACCTAAATGATCATCCAATTACACAAAACACCTATTGGATGCACAAGATTGGTTAAAATCCCAAATTGGACAAGATTAAGTGTAGGGAGGACGAAAATGAGCTAAATGTTCATCCAATGACACAAAACACCTATTGGATGTACAAGATTGGTTAAAAACCCTAATTGGACAAGAATTAGACTAGGGAGGACGAAAATGACCTAATTGTTCATCCAATGACACAAAAACACCTATCGGAATCAAAAGATTGGTTAGAAACCCTAATTGGACAAGATTAAGTGTAGGGAGGACGAAAATGACCTAAATGTTCATTCGATGACACAAAACACCTATTGGATACACATGATTGGTTAAAAACCCGAATAGGACAAAAATTATCGTAGGGAGGACAAAAATGACCTAATTGTTTATCCAATGACACAAAAACACCAATTGGATCCACAAGATTGGTTAGAAAACCTAATTGGACAAGATAAAGTGTAGGGAGGACGAAAATGACCTAAATGTTCATCCAATGACACAAAACACCTATTGGATGCACAAGATTGGTTAAAAACACAAATTGGACAAGATTAAGTGTAGGGAGGACGAAAATGACCTAAATGTTCATGCAATGACACAAAACACCTATTGTTTGCACAAGATTGGTTAAAAACCCAAATTGGACAAGAATTAGTCTAGGGAGGACGAAAATGACCTAATTGTTCATCCAATGACACAAAAACACCTATCGGATGCACAAGATTGGTTAGAAACCCTAATTGGACAAGATTAAGTGTAGGGAGGACGAAAATGACCTAAATGTTCATCCAATGACACAAAACACTTATTGGATGCACAAGATTGGTTAAAAACCCTAATTAGAAGAGATTAAGTGTAGGGATGACGAAAATGACCTAAATATTCGTCCAATGACACAAAACACCTATTGGATGCACAACATTGGTTAAAAACCCTAATTGGACAAGATTAAGTGTAGGGAGGACGAAAATGGCCTAAATGTTCATCCAATGACACAAAACACCTATTGGATGCACAAGATTGGTTAGAAACCCTAATTGGACAAGATAAAGTGTAGGGAGGACGAAAACGACCTAAATGTTCATCCAATGACACAACCTATTGGATGCACAAGATTGGTTAAAAACCCTAATTGGACAAGATTAAGTGTAGGGAGGACGAAAATGACCTAAATATTCATCCAATAACACAAAACACCTATTGGACGCACAAGATTGGTTAAAAAACCTAATTGGACAAGATTAAGTGTTGGGAGGACGGAAATGACCTAAATTTTCATCCAACGACACAAACACAACTATTGGATGCACAAGATTGGTTAAAAACCCAAATTGGACAAGAATTATCCTAGGGAGGACGAAAATGACGTAATTGCTCATCCAATGACACAAAAACACCAACTGGATGAACAAGATTGGTTAGAAACCCTAATTGGACAAGATAAAATGTAGGGAGGACGAAAATGACCTAAATGTTCATCCAATGACCCAAAACACCTATTGGATGCACAACATTGGTAAAAAACCCAAATTTGACAAGATTAAGTGTAGGGAAGACGAAAATGACCTAAATGTTCATCCAATGACACAAAACACCTATTGGATGCACAAGATTGGTCAAAAACCCTAATTGGACAAGATTAAGTATAGGGAGGACGAAAATGACCTAAATATTCATCCAATGACACAGAACACCTATTGGATGCACAAGATTGGTTAAAAACCCTAATTGGACAAGAATTATCCTAGGGAGGATGAAAATGACCTAATTGTTCATCCAATGACACAAACACACCTATTGGATGCACAAGATTGGTTAGAAACCCTAATTGGACAAGGTTAAGTTTAGGGAGGACGAATATGACGTAAATATTCGTCCAATGATACAAAACACCTATTGGATGCACAAGATTGGTTAGAAACCCTAATTGGACAAGATAAAGTGTAGGGAGGACGAAAATGACCTAAATGTTCATCCAATGACACAAAACACCTATTGCATGCGAAAGATTGGTTAAAAACCCTAATTGGACAAGAATTATCATAGGGAGGACGAAAATGACCTAATTGTTCATCCAATGACACAAAAACACCAATTGGATGCACAAGAATTGTTTGAAACCCTAATTGGACAAGAATTATCCTAGGGAGGACGGAAATGACCTAAATGTTCATCCAATGACACAAAACACCTATTGGACGCACAAGATTGGTTAAAAAACCTAATTGGACAAGATTAAGTGTTGGGAGGACGGAAATGACCTAAATGTTCATCCAACGACACAAACACAACTATTGGATGCACAAGATTGGTTAAAAACCCTAATTGGATAACAATTAGCCTAGGAAGGACGAAAAAGACCTAAGTGTTAATCCAACGATACAAAACTCCTATTGGATGCACAAGATTGATTAGAAACCCTAATTGGACAAGATAAAGTGTAGCGAGGACGAAAATGACCTAAATGTTCATCCAATGACACAAAACACCTATTGGATGCACAAGATTGGTTAAAAACCCTAATTAGACAAGATTAAGTGTAGGGATGACGAAAATGACCTAAATATTCATCCAATGACACAAAACACCTATTGGACGCACAAGATTAGTTAAAAAACCTAATTGGACAAGATTAAGTGTAGGGATGACGAAAATGACCTAAATATTCATCCAATGACACAAAACACCTATTGGACGCACAAGATTAGTTAAAAAACCTAATTGGACAAGATTAAGTGTAGGGAGGACGAAAATGACCTACATTTTCATCCAATGACACAAAACACCTATTGGATGCACAAGATTGGTTAAAAACCCTAATTGGACAAGAATTATCATAGGGAGGACGAAAATGACCTAATTGTTCATCCAATGACACAAAAACACCAATTGGATGCACAAGATTGGTTAGAAACCCTAATTGGACAAGATAAAGTGTAGGGAGGACGAAAATGATCTAAGTGTTCATCCAATGACACAAAACACCTATTGGATGCACAAGATTGGTTAAAAACCCTAATTGGACAAGAATTAGCCTAGGGAGGACGAAAATGACCTAATTGTTCATCCAATGACACAAAAACACCTGTCGGATGCACAAGATTGGTCACAAACCCTAATTGAACAAGATTAAGTGTAGGGAGGACGAAAATGACCTAAATGTTCATCCAATGACACAAAACACCTATTGGATGCACAAGATTGGTTAAAAACCGTAATTGGATAAGAATTAGCCTAAGGAGGAAGAAAATGACCTAAATGATCATCCAATGACACAAAACACCTATTGGATGCACAAGATTGGTTAAAAACCGTAATTGGACAAGAATTATCATAGGGAGGACGAAAATGACCTAATTGTTCATCCAATGACACAAAAACACCAATTGGATGCACAAGATTGGTTAGAAACCCTAATTGGACAAGATAAAGGGTAGGGAGGACGAAAATGACCTAATTGTTCATCCAATGACACAAAAGCACCTATCGTATGCACAAGATTGGTTAGAAACCCTAATTGAACAAGATTAAGTGTAGGGAGCACGAAAATGACCTAAATGTTTATCCAATGACACAAAACACCTATTGGATGCACAAGATTGGTTAAAAACCCTAATTGGATAAGAATTAGCCTAAGGAGGACGAAAATGACCTAAATGTTCATCCAATGACACAAAACACCTATTGGATGCACAAGATTGGTTAAAAACCCTAATTGGACAAGAATTATCATAGGGAGGACGAAAATGACCTAATTGTTCATCCAATGACACAAAAACACCAATTGGATGCACAAGATTGGTTAGAAACCCTAATTGGACAAGATAAACTGTAGGGAGGACGAAAATGACCTAAGTGTTCATCCATTGACACAAAACACCTATTGGATGCACAAGATTGGTTAAAAATCCTAATTGGACAAGAATTAGCCTAGGGAGGACGAAAATGACCTAATTGTTCATCCAATGACACAAAAACACCTGTCGGATGCACAAGATTGGTTAGAAACCCTAATTGGACAAGATAAAGTGTAGGGAGGACGAAAATGACCTAAGTGTTCATCCAATGACACAAAACACCTATTGGATGCACAAGATTGGTTAAAAACCCTAATTGGACAAGAATTAGCCTAGGGAGGACGAAAATGACCTAATTGTTCATCCAATGACACAAAAACACCTATCGGATGCACAAGATTGGTTAGAAACCCTAATTGAACAAGATTAAGTGTAGGGAGGACGAAAATAACCTAAATGTTCATCCAATGACACAAAACACCTATTGGATGCACAAGATTGGTTAAAAACTCTAATTGGACAAGAATTATCATAGGGAGGACGAAAATGACCTAATTGTTCATCCAATGACACAAAAACACCAATTGGATGCACAAGATTGGTTAGAAACCCTAATTGGACAAGATAAACTGTAGGGAGGACGAAAATGACCTAAGTGTTCATCCAATGACACAAAACACCTATTGGATGCACAAGATTGGTTAAAAACCCTAATTGGACAAGAATTAGCCTAGGGAGGACGAAAATGACCTAATTGTTCATCCAATGACACAAAAACACCTATCGGATGCACAAGATTGGTTAGAAACCCTAATTGAATAAGATTAAGTGTAGGGAGGACGAAAATGACCTAAATGTTCATCCAATGACACAAAACACCTATTGGATGCACAAGATTGGTTAAAAACCCTAATTGGACAAGATTAAGTGTAGGGAGGACGAAAATGACCTAAATGTTCATCCGATGACACAAAACACTTATTGGATGCACAAGATTGGTTAAAAACCCTAATTGGATAACAATTAACCTAGGGAGGACGAAAATGATCTAAGTGTTCATCCAATGACACAAAACACCTCTTGGATGCACAAGATTGGTTAAAAACCCTAATTGGACAAGAATTAGCCTAGGGAGGACGAAAATGACCTAATTGTTCATCCAATGACACAAAAACACCTATCGGATGCACAAGATTGGTTAGAAACCCTAATTGGACAAGATTAAGTGTAGGGAGGACGAAAATGACCTAAATGTTCATTCAATGACACAAAACACCTATTGGATACACATGATTGGTTAAAAACCCGAATAGGACAAGAATTATCCTAGGGAGGAAAAAAATGACCTAATTGTTTATCCAATGACACAAAAACACCAATTGGATGCACAAGATTGGTTTGAAAACCTAATTGGACAAGATAAAGTGTAGGGAGGACGAAAATGACCTAAATGTTCATCCAATGACACAAAACACCTATTGGATGCACAAGATTGGTTAAAAACCCTAATTGGACAAGATTAAGTGTAGGGAGGACGAAAATGACCTAAATGTTCATCCAATGACACAAAACACCTATTGGATGCACAAGATTGGTTAAAAACCATAATTGGACAAGATAAAGTGTAGGGAGGACGAAAATGACCTAAATGTTCATCCAATGACACAAAACACTTATTGGATGCACAAGATTGGTTAAAAACCCTAATTAGACAAGATTAAGTGTAGGGATGACGAAAATGACCTATATATTCATCCAATGACACAAAACACCTATTGGATGCACAAGATTGGTTAAAAACCCTAATTGGATAAGAATTATCCTAGGGAGAACGAAAATGACCTAATTGTTCATCCAATGACACAAACACACCTATTGGATGCACAAGATTGGTTAGAAACCCTAATTCGACAAGGTTAAGTTTAGGGAGGACGAAAATGACGTAAATATTCGTCCAATGATACAAAACACCTATTGGATGCACAAGATTGGTTAAAAACCCTAATTCGACAAGAATTAGCCTAGGGAAGACGAAAATGACCTAATTGTTCATCCAATGACAGAAAAACACCAATTGGATGCACAAGATTGGTTAAAAACCCTAATTAGACAAGATTAAGTGTAGGGATGACGAAAATGACCTAAATATTCATCCAATGACACAAAACACCTATTGGATGCACAAGATTGGTTAAAAACCCTAATTGGACAAGAATTATCCTAGGGAGAACGAAAATGACCTAATTGTTCATCCAATGACACAAACACACCTATTGGATGCACAAGATTGGTTAGAAACCCTAATTGGACAACGTTAAGTTTAGGGAGGACTAAAATGACGTAAATATTCGTCCAATGATACAAAACACCTATTGGATGCACAAGATTGGTTAAAAACCCTAATTCGACAAGAATTAGCCTAGGGAAGACGAAAATGACCTAATTGTTCATCCAATGACAGAAAAACACCAATTGGATGCACAAGATTGGTTAAAAACCCTAATTAGACAAGATTAAGTGTAGGGAGGACGAAAATGACCTAAATATTCATCCAATGACACAAAACACCTATTGGATGCACAAGATTGGTTAAAAACCCTAATTGGACAAGAATTATCATAGGGAGGACGAAAATGACCTAATTGTTCATCCAATGACACAAAAACACCAATTGGATGCACAAGAATTGTTAGAAACCCTAATTGGACAAGAATTATCCTAGGGAGGACGAAAATGACCTAAATGTTCATTCAATGACACAAAAACACCAATTGGATGCACAAGATTGGTTAGAAACCCTAATTGGATAAGATAAAGTGTAGGGAGGACGAAAATGACCTAAATGTTCATCCAATGACACAAAATACCTATTGGATGCACAAGATTGGTTAAAAACCCTAATTGGACAAGAATTATCATAGGGAGGACGAAAATGACCTAATTGTTCATCCAATGACACAAAAACACCAATTGGATGCACAAGAATTGTTAGAAACCCTAATTGGACAAGAATTATCCTATGGAGGACGAAAATGACCTAAATGTTCATCCAATGACACAAAAACACCAATTGGATGCACAAGATTGGTTAGAAACCCTAATTGGATAAGATAAAGTGTAGGGAGGACGAAAATGACCTAAATGTTCATCCAATGACACAAAACACCTATTGGATGCACAAGATTGGTTAAAAATCCTAATTGGACAATAATTATCCTAGGGAGGACGAAAATGACCTAATTGTTCATCCAATGACACAAAAACACCAATTGGATGCACAAGATTGGTTAGAAACCCTAATTGGATAAGATAAAGTGTAGGAAGGACGAAAATGACCTAAATGTTCATCCAATGACACAAAACACCTATTGGATGCACAAGATTGGTCAAAAACCCTAATTGGACAAAAATTATCCTAGGGAGGACGAAAATGACCTAAATATTCATCCAATGACACAAAACACCTATTGGATGCACAAGATTGGTTAAAAAACCTAATTGGACAAGATTAAGTGTTGGGAGGACGGAAATGACCTAAATGTTCATCCAACGACACAAACACAACTATTGGATGCACAAGATTGGTTAAAAACCCTAATTGGATAAGAATTAGCCTAGGGAGGACGAAAAAGACCTAAGTGTTAATCCAATGACACAAAACTCTTATTGGATGCACAAGATTGGTTAGAAACCCTAATTGGACAAGATAAAGTGTAGGGAGGACGAAAATGACCTAAATGTTCATCCAATGACACAAAACACCTATTGGATGCACAAGATTGGTTAGAAACCCTAATTGGACAAGATTAAGTGTAGGGAGGACGAAAATGACCTAAATGTTCATTCAATGACACAAAACACCTATTGGATACACATGATTGGTTAAAAACCCGAATAGGACAAGAATTATCGTAAGGAGGACAAAAATGACCTAATTGTTTATCCAATGACACAAAAACACCAATTGGATGCACAAGATTGGTTAAAAACCCTAATTGGATAAGAATTAGCATAGGGAGGACGAAAATGACCTAAATGTTCATCCAATGACACAAAACACCTATTGGATGCACAAGATTGGTTAAAAACCCTAATTGGACAAGATTAAGTGTAAGGAGGACGAGAATGACCTAAATATTAATCCAATGACACAAAACACCTACTGGATGCACAAGATTGGTTAAAAACCCTAATTGGACAAGATTAAGTGTAGGGAGGACGAAAATGACCTAAATGTTCATCCAACGACACAAAACACAATTATTGGTTGCTTAAGATTGGTTAGAAACCCTAATTGGACAATCATAAATGTTCATCCAATGACACAAAAACACCTATTGGATGCACAAGATTGGTTAAAAACCCTAATTGGACAAGATTAAGTGTATGGAGGACGAAAATGACCTAAATGTTCAATCAATGACACAAAACACCTATTGGATGCACAAGATTGGTTAAAAACCCTAATTGGACAAGAATTAGCCTAGGGAGGAAAAAAATGACCTAAATGTTCATCCAATTACACAAAACACCTATTGGATGCACAAGATTGGTTAAAATCCCAAATTGGACAAGATTAAGTGTAGGGAGGACGAAAATGACCTAAATGTTCATCCAATGACACAAAACACCTATTGGATGCACAAGATTGGTTAAAAACCCTAATTGGACAAGAATTAGCCTAGGGAGGACGAAAATGACCTAATTGTTCATCCAATGACACAAAAACACGTATTGGATGCACATGATTGGTTGGAAACCATAATTGGACAAGATTAAGTTTAGGGAGGACAAAAATGACCTAAATGTTCATCCCATGACACAAAACACCTATTGGATGCACAAGATTGTTTAAAAACCCTAATTGGACAAGATTAAGTGTAGGGAGGACGAAAATGACCTAAATGTTCATCCAATGACACAAAACACCTATTGGATGCACAAGATTGGTTAAAAACCCTAATTGGACAAGAATTAGCCTAGGGAGGACGAAAATGACCTAATTGTTCATCCAATGACACAAAAACTCCTATTGGATGCACAAGATTGGTTAGAAACCCTAATTGGAAGAGATTAAGTTTAGGGAGGACGAAAATGACATCAACGTTCATCCAATGAGACAAAAACAACAATTGGATGCACAAGATTGGTTAGAAACCCTAATTGGACAAGATTAAGTGTAGGGAGGACGAAAATGACCTAAATGTTCATCCAATGACACAAAACACCTATTGGATGCACAAGATTGGTTAAAAACCCTAATTGGACAAGAATTAGCCTAGGGAGGACGAAAATGACCTAATTGTTCATCCAATGACACAAAAACACCTATTGGATGCACAAGATTGGTTAGAAACCCTAATTGGAAAAGATTAAGTTTAGGGAGGATGAAAATGACATAAATGTTCATCCAATGACACAAAAACAACTATTGGATGCACAAGATTGGTTAGAAACCCTAATTGGACAAGATTAAGTGTAGGGAGGACGAAAATGACATCAATGTTCATCCAATGAGACAAAAACAACAATTGGATGCACAAGATTGGTTAGAAACCCTAATTGGACAAGATTAAGTTTAGGGAGGACGAAAATGACCTAATTGTTTATCCAATGACACAAAACCACCTATTGGAAGAGATTAAGTTTAGGGAGGACGAAAATGACATAAATGTTCATCCAATGACACAAAAACAACTATTGGATGCACAAGATTGGTTCAAAACCCTAATTGGACAAGATTAAGCCTAGGGAGGACGAAAATGACCTAAATGTTCATCCAATGACACAAAACACCTATTGGATGCACAAGATTGGTCAGAAACCCTAATTGGATAAGATTATGTTTAGGGAGAACGAAAATGAGCTAAATGTTCATCTAATGACACAAAAACACCTATTGGATGCACAAGATTGGTTAAAAACCCTAATTGGACAAGATTAAGTGTAGGGAGGACGAAAATGACCTAAATGTTCATCCAATGACACAAAACACCTATTGGATGCACAAGATTGGTTAAAAACCCTAATTGGACAAGAATTAGCCTAGGGAGGACGAAAAGGACCTAATTGTTCATCCAATTACACAAAAACACCTATTGGATGCACAAGATTGGTTAGAAACCCTAATTGGAAGAGATTAAGTTTAGGGAGGACGAAAATGACATCAATGTTCATCAATTGAGACAAAAACAACAATTGGATGCACAAGATTGGTTAGAAACCCTAATTGGACAAGATTCAGTGTAGGGCGGACGAAAATGACCTAAATGTTCATCCAATGACACAAAACACCTATTGGATGCACAAGATTGGTTAAAAACCCTAATTGGACAAGAATTAGCCTAGGGAGGACGAAAATGACCTAATTGTTCATCCAATGACACAAAAACACCTATTGGATGCACAAGATTGGTTAGAAACCCTAATTGAACAAGATTAAATGTAGGGAGGACGAAAATGACCTAAATGTTCATCCAATGACACAAAACACCTATTGGATGCACAAGATTGGTTAAAAACCCTAATTGGACAAGAATTAGCCTAGGGAGGACGAAAATGACCTAATTGTTCATCCAATGACACAATAATACCTAATGGATGCACAAGATTGGTTAAAAACCCTAATTGGACTACATTAAGTGTAAGGAGGACGAAAATGACCTAAATGTTCATCCAATGACACAAAACACCTATTGGATGCACAAGATTGGTTAAAAACCCTAATTGGACAAGATTAAGTGTAGGGAGGACGAAAATGACCTAAATGTTCATCCAATGAAACAAAACACCTATTGGATGCACAAGATTGGTTAAAAACCCTAATTGGACAAGAATTAGCCTAGGGAGGACGAAAATGACCTAATTGTTCATCCAATGACACAAAAACACCTATCGGATGCACAAGATTGGTCACAAACCCTAATTGAACAAGATTAAGTGTAGGGAGGACGAAAATGACCTAAATGTTCATCCAATGACACAAAACACCTATTGGATGCACAAGATTGGTTAAAAACCCTAATTGGACAAGAATTATCATAGGGAGGACGAAAATGACCTAATTGTTGACCCCAAGGACACAAAAACACCAATTGGAAGCACAAGATTGGTTAGAAACCCTAATTGGACAAGATAAAGTGTAGGGAGGACGAAAATGACCTAACTGTTCATCCAATGACACAAAACACCTATTGGATGCACAAGATTGGTTAAAAACCCTAATTGGACAAGATTAAGTTTAGGGAGGACGAAAATGACCTAAATGTTCATCCAATGACACAAAACACCTATTAGATGCACAAGATTGGTTAAAAACCCTAATTGGACAAGAATTATCATAGGGAGGACGAAAATGACCTAATTGTTCATCCAATGACACAAAAACACCAATTGGATGCACAAGATTGGTTAGAAACCCTAATTGGACAAGATAAAGTGTAGGGAGGACGAAAATGAGCTAAGTGTTCATCCAATGACACAAAACACCTCTTCGATGCACAAGATTGGTTAAAAACCCTAATTGGACAAGAATTAGCCTAGGGAGCACGAAAATGACCTAATTGTTCATCCAATGACACAAAAACACCTATCGGATGCACAAGATTGGTTAGAAACCCTAATTGAACAAGATTAAGTGTAGGGAGGACGAAAATAACCTAAATGTTCATCCAATGACACAAAACACCTATTGGATGCACAAGATTGGTTAAAAACCCTAATTGGATAAGAATTAGCCTAAGGAGGACGAAAATGACCTAAATGTTCATCCAATGACACAAAACACCTATTAGATGCACAAGATTGGTTAAAAACCCTAATTGGACAAGAATTATCATAGGGAGGACGAAAATGACCTAATTGTTCATCCAATGACACAAAAACACCAATTGGAAGCACAAGATTGGTTAGAAACCCTAATTGGACAAGATAAAGTGTAGGGAGGACGAAAATGACCTAAGTGTACATCCAATGACACAAAACACCTATTGGATGCACAAGATTGGTTAAAAACCCTAATTGGACAAGAATTATCATAGGGAGGACGAAAATGACCTAATTGTTGATCCAATGACACAAAAACACCAATTGGATGCACAAGATTGGTTAGAAACCCTAATTGGACAAGATAAAGTGTAGGGAGGACGAAAATGACTTAAGTGTTCAATTAATGACACAAAACACCTATTGGATGCACAAGATTGGTTAAAAAACCTAATTGGACAAGAATTAGCCTAAGGAGGACGAAAATGACCTAAATGTTCATCCAATGACACAAAAACACCTATCGGATGCACAAGATTGGTTAGAAACCCTAATTGAACAAGATTAAGTGTAGGGAGGACGAAAATGACCTAAATGTTCATCCAATGACACAAAACACCTATTGGATGCACAAGATTGGTTAAAAACCCTAATTGGACAAGAATTAGCCTAGGGAGGACGAAAATGACCTAATTGTTCATCCAATGACACAAAAACACCTATCGGATGCACAAGATTGGTTAGAAACCCTAATTGGACAAGATTAAGTGTAGGGAGGACGAAAATGACCTAAATGTTCATTCAATGACACAAAACACCTATTGGATACACATGATTGGTTAAAAACCCGAATAGGACAAGAATTAGCCTAGGGAGGAAAAAAATGACCTAAATGTTCATCCAATTACGCAAAACACCTATTGGATGCACAAGATTGGTTAAAATCCCAAATTGGACAAGCTTAAGTGTAGGGAGGACGAAAATGACCTAAATGTTCATCCAATGACACAAAACACCTATTGGATGCACAAGATTGGTTAAAAACCCTAATTGGACAAGAATTAGCCTAGGGAGGACGAAAATGACCTAATTGTTCATCCAATGACACAAAAACACCTATTGGATGCACAAGATTGGTTAAAAACCCTAATTGGACAAGATTAAGTGTATGGAGGACGAAAATGACCTAAATGTTCAATCAATGACACAAAACACCTATTGGATGCATAAGATTGGTTAAAAACCCTAATTGGACAAGAATTAGCCTAGGGAGGAAAAAAATGACCTAAATGTTCATCCAATTACGCAAAACACCTATTGGATGCACAAAATTGGTTAAAATCCCAAATTGGACAAGCTTAAGTGTAGGGAGGACGAAAATGACCTAAATGTTCATCCAATGACACAAAACACCTATAGGATGCACAAGATTGGTTAAAAACCCTAATTGGACAAGAATTAGCCTAGGGAGGACGAAAATGACCTAATTGTTCATCCAATGACACAAAAACACCTATCGGATGCACAAGATTGGTTAGAAACCCTAATTGGACAAGATTAAGTGTAGGGAGGACGAAAATGACCTAAATGTTCATTCAATGACACAAAACACCTATTGGATACACATGATTGGTTAAAAACCCGAATAGGACAAGAATTATCCTAGGGAGGACAAAAATGACCTAATTGTTTATCCAATGACACAAAAACACCAATTGGATGCACAAGATTGGTTAAAAACCCTAATTGGACAAGAATTAGCCTAGGGAGGAAAAAAATGACCTAAATGTTCATCCAATTACACAAAACACCTATTGGATGCACAAGATTGGTTAAAAACACAAATTGGACAAGATTAAGTGTAGGGAGGACGAAAATGACCTAAATGTTCATGCAATGACACAAAACACCTATTGGATGCACAAGATTGGTTAAAAACCCAAATTGGACAAGAATTAGCCTAGGGAGGACGAAAATGACCTAATTGTTCATCCAATGACACAAAACACCTATTCGATGCACAAGATTGGTTAAAAACCCTAATTGGACAAGAATTATCCTAGGGAGGAAAAAATTGACCTAATTGTTCATCCAATGACACAAAAACACCAATTGGATGCACAAGATTGGTTAGAAACCCTAATTGGACAAGATAAAGTGTAGGGAAGACGAAAATGACCTAAATATTCATCCAATGACACAAAACACCTATTGGATGCACAAGATTGGTTAAAAACACAAATTGGACAAGATTAAGTGTAGGGAGGACGAAAATGACCTAAATTTTCATGCAATGACACAAAACACCTATTGGTTGCACAAGATTGGTTAAAAACCCAAATTGGACAAGAATTAGCCTAGGGAGGACGAAAATGACCTAATTGTTCATCCAATGACACAAAACACCTATTCGATGCACAAGATTGGTTAAAAACCCTAATTGGACAAGAATTATCCTAGGGAGGAAAAAATTGACCTAATTGTTCATCCAATGACACAAAAACACCAATTGGATGCACAAGATTGGTTAGAAACCCTAATTGGACAAGATAAAGTGTAGGGAAGACGAAAATGACCTAAATATTCATCCAATGACACAAAACACCTATTGGATGCACAAGATTGGTTAAAAACCCTAATTGGACAAGAATTAGCCTAGGGAGGAAAAAAATGACCTAAATGTTCATCCAATTACACAAAACACCTATTGGATGCACAAGATTGGTTAAAAACACAAATTGGACAAGATTAAGTGTAGGGAGGACGAAAATGACCTAAATGTTCATGCAATGACACAAAACACCTATTGGTTGCACAAGATTGGTTAAAAACCCAAATTGGACAAGAATTAGCCTAGGGAGGACGAAAATGACCTAAATGTTCAATCAATGACACAAAACACCTATTGGATGCACAAGATTGGTTAAAAACCCTAATTGGACAAGAATTAGCCTAGGGAGGAAAAAAATGACCTAAATGTTCATCCAATTACACAAAACACCTATTGGATCCCAAATTGGACAAGATTAAGTGTAGGGAGGACGAAAATGACCTAAATGTTCATCCAATGACACAAAACACCTATTGGATGCACAAGATTGGTTAAAAACCCTAATTGGACAAGAATTAGCCTAGGGAGGACGAAAATGACCTAATTGTTCATCCAATGACACAAAAACACCTATCGGATGCACAAGATTGGTTAGAAACCGTAATTGGACAAGATTAAGTGTAGGGAGGACGAAAATGACCTAAATGTTCATTCAATGACACAAAACACCTATTGGATACACATGATTGGTTAAAAACCCGAATAGGACAAGAATTATCCTACGGAGGACAAAAATGACCTAATTGTTTATCCAATGACACAAAAACACCAATTGGATGCACAAGATTGGTTTGAAAACCTAATTGGACAAGATAAAGTGTTGGGAGGACGAAAATGACCTAAATGTTCATCCAATGACACAAAACACGTATTGGATGCACAAGATTGGTTAAAAACACAAATTGGACAAGATTAAGTGTAGGGAGGACTAAAATGACCTAAATGTTCATGCAATGACACAAAACACCTATTGGTTGCACAAGATTGGTTAAAAACCCAAATTGGATAAGAATTAGCCTAGGGAGGACGAAAATGACCTAATTGTTCATCCAATGACACAAAACACCTATTCGATACACAAGATTGGTTAAAAACCCTAATTGGACAAGAATTATCCTAGGGAGGAAAAAATTGACCTAATTGTTCATCCAATGACACAAAAACACCAATTGGATGCACAAGATTGGTTAGAAACCCTAATTGGACAAGATAAAGTGTAGGGAGGACGAAAATGACCTAAATATTCATCCAATGACACAAAACACCTATTGGATGCACAAGATTGGTTAAAAACCCTAATCGAACAAGATTAAGTGTAGGGAGGACGAAAATGACCTAAATGTTCATCCAATGACACAAAACACCTATTGGATGCACAAGATTGGTTAAAAACCCTAATTGGACAAGAATTAGCCTAGCGAAGACGAAAATGACCTAATTGTTCATCTAATGACAGAAAAACACCAATTGGATGCACAAGATTGGTTAAAAACCCTAATTGGATAAGCATTAGCCTAGGGAGGACGAAAATGACCTAAATGTTCATCCAATGACACAAAACACCTATTGGATGCACAAGATTGGTTAAAAACCCTAATTGTACAAGATTAAGTGTAAGGAGGACGAGAATGACCTAAATATTCATCCAATGACACAAAACACCTACTGGATGCACAAGATTGGTTAAAAACCCTAATTGGACAAGAATTATCATAGGGAGGACGAAAATGACCTAATTGTTCATCTAATGACACAAAAACACCAATTGGATGCACAAGAATTGTTAGAAACCCTAATTGGACAAGAATTATCCTAGGGAGGACGAAAATGACCTAAATGTTCATCCAATGACCCAAAACACCTATTGGATGCACAAGATTGGTTAAAAACCCTAATTGGACAAGAATTATCATAGGGAGGACGAAAATGACCTAATTGTTCATCCAATCACACAAAAACACCAATTGGATGCACAAGAATTGTTAGAAACCCTAATTGGACATGATAAAGTGTAGGGAGGACGGAAATGACCTAAATGTTCATCCAATGACCCAAAACACCTATTGGATGCACAAGATTGGTTAGAAACCCTAATTGGACAAGATAAAGTGTAGGGAGGACGAAAATGACCTAAATGTTCATCCAATGACACAACCTATTGGATGCACAAGATTGGTTAAAAACCCTAATTAGACAAGATTAAGTGTAGGGATGACGAAAATGACCTAAATGTTCATCCAATGACACAAAACACCTATTGGATGCACAAGATTGGTTAAAAAACCTAATTGGACAAGATTAAGTGTTGGGAGGACGGAAATGACCTAAATGTTCATCCAACGACACAAACACAACTATTGGATGCACAAGATTGGTTAAAAACCCTAATTGGATAAGAATTAGCATAGGGAGGACGAAAAAGACCTAAGTGTTAATCCAATGACACAAAACTCCTATTGGATGCACAAGATTGGTTCGAAACCCTAATTGGACAAGATAAAGTGTAGGGAGGACGAAAATGACCTAAATGTTCATCCAATGACACAAAACACTTATTGGATGCACAAGATTGGTTAAAAACCCTAATTAGACAAGATTAAGTGTAGGGAGGACGAAAATGACCTAAATGTTCATCCAATGACACAAAACACCTATTGGATGCACAAGATTGGTTAAAAACCCTAATTGGACAAGAATTAGCCTAGGGAGGACGAAAATGACCTAATTGTTCATCCAATGACACAAACACACCTATTGGATGCACAAGATTGGATAGAAACCCTAATTGGACAAGGTTAAGTTTAGGGAGGACGAAAATGACGTAATTATTCGTCCAATGATACAAAACACCTATTGGATGCACAAGATTGGTAAGAAACCCTAATTCGACAAGAATTAGCCTAGGGAAGACGAAAATGACCTAATTGTTCATCCAATGACACAAACACACCTATTGGATGCACAAGATTGGTTAAAAACCCTAATTGGATAAGAATTAGCCTAGGGAGGACGAAAATGACCTAAATGTTCATCCAATGACACAAAACACTTATTGGATGCACAAGATTGGTTAAAAACCCTAATTAGACAAGATTAAGTGTAGGGATGACGAAAATGACCTAAATATTCATCCAATGACACAAAACACCTATTGGATGCACAAGATTGGTTAAAAACCCTAATTGGACAAGAATTAGCCTAGGGAGGACGAAAATGACCTAATTGTTCATCCAATGACACAAAAACACCTATCGGATGCACAAGATTGGTTAGAAACCCTAATTGGACAAGATTAAGTGTAGGGAGGACGAAAATGACCTAAATGTTCATTCAATGACACAAAACACCTATTGGATACACATGATTGGTTAAAAACCCGAATAGGACAAGAATTATCCTAGGGAGGACGAAAATGACCTAAATGTTCATCCAATGACCCAAAACACCTATTGGATGCATAAGATTGGTTAAAAACCCAAATTGGACAAGATTAAGTGTAGGGACAATGAAAATGACCTAAATGTTCATCCAATGACACAAAACATCTATTAGATGCACAAGATTGGTCAAAAACCCTAATTGGACAAGATTAAGTGTAGGGAGGACGAAAATGACCTAAATATTCATCCAATGACACAAAACACCTATTGGATGCACAAGATTGGTTAAAAAACCTAATTGGACAAGATTAAGTGTTGGGAGGACGAAAATGACCTAAATGTTCATCCAACGACACAAACACAACTATTGGATGCACAAGATTGGTTAAAAACCCTAATTGGATAAGAATTAGCCTAGGGAGGACGAAAAAGACCTAAGTGTTAATCCAATGACACAAAACTCCTATTGGATGCACAAGATTGGTTAGAAACCCTAATTGGACAAGATAAAGTGTAGGGAGGACGAAAATGACCTAAATGTTCATCCAATGACACAAAACACTTATTGGATGCACAAGATTGGTTAAAAACCCTAATTAGACAAGATTAAGTGTAGGGATGATGAAAATGACCTAAATATTCATCCAATGACACAAAACACCTATTGGATGCACAAGATTGGTTAGAAACCCTAATTGGACAAGATTAAGTGTAGGGAGGACGAAAATGACCTAAATGTTCATTCAATGACACAAAACACCTATTGGATACACATGATTGGTTAAAAACCCGAATAGGACAAGAATTATCCTAGGGAGGACAAAAATGACCTAATTGTTTATCCAATGACACAAAAACACCAATTGGATGCACAAGATTGGTTAGAAAACCTAATTGGACAAGATAAAGTGTAGGGAGGACGAAAATGACCTAAATGTTCATCCAATGACACAAAACACCTATTGGATGCACAAGATTGGTTAAAAACCCTAATTGGACAAGAATTAGCCTAGGGAGGACGAAAATGACCTAATTGTTCATCCAATGACACAAAAACACCTATCGGATGCACAAGATTGGTTAGAAACCCTAATTGGACAAGATTAAGTGTAGGGAGGACGAAAATGACCTAAATGTTCATTCAATGACACAAAACACCTATTGGATACACATGATTGGTTAAAAACCCTAATTGGACAAGAATTAGCCTAGGGAGGAAAAAAATGACCTAAATGTTCATCCAATTACGCAAAACACCTATTGGATGCACAAGATTGGTTAAAATCCCAAATTGGACAAGCTTAAGTGTAGGGAGGACGAAAATGACCTAAATGTTCATCCAATGACACAAAACACCTATTGGATGCACAAGATTGGTTAAAAACCCTAATTGGACAAGAATTAGCCTAGGGAGGACGAAAATGACCTAATTGTTCATCCAATGACACAAAAACACCTATCGGATGCACAAGATTGGTTAGAAACCCTAATTGGACAAGATTAAGTGTAGGGAGGACGAAAATGACCTAAATGTTCATTCAATGACACAAAACACCTATTGGATACACATGATTGGTTAAAAACCCGAATAGGACAAGAATTATCCTAGGGAGGAAAAAAATGACCTAATTGTTTATCCAATGACACAAAAACACCAATTGGATGCACAAGATTGGTTTGAAAACCTAATTGGACAAGATAAAGTGTAGGGAGGACGAAAATGACCTAAATGTTCATCCAATGACACAAAACACCTATTGGATGCACAAGATTGGTTAAAAACACAAATTGGACAAGATTAAGTGTAGGGAGGACGAAAATGACCTAAATGTTCATGCAATGACACAAAACACCTATTGGTTGCACAAGATTGGTTAAAAACCCAAATTGGACAAGAATTAGCCTAGGGAGGACGAAAATGACCTAATTGTTCATCCAATGACACAAAACACCTATTCGATGCACAAGATTGGTTAAAAACCCTAATTGGACAAGAATTATCCTAGGGAGGAACAAATTGACCTAATTGTTCATCCAATGACACAAAAACACCAATTGGATGCACAAGATTGGTTAGAAACCCTAATTGGACAAGATAAAGTGTAGGGAGGACGAAAATGACCTAAATATTCATCCAATGACACAAAACACCTATTGGATGCACAAGATTGGTTAAAAACCCTAATCGAACAAGATTAAGTGTAGGGAGGACGAAAATGACCTAAATGTTCATCCAATGACACAAAACACCTATTGGATGCACAAGATTGGTTAAAAACCCTAATTGGACAAGAATTAGCCTAGCGAAGACGAAAATGACCTAATTGTTCATCTAATGACAGAAAAACACCAATTGGATGCACAAGATTGGTTAAAAACCCTAATTGGATAAGAAATAGCCTAGGGAGGACGAAAATGACCTAAATGATCATCCAATGACACAAAACACCTATTGGATGCACAAGATTGGTTAAAAACCCTAATTGGACAAGATTAAGTGTAAGGAGGACGAGAATGACCTAAATATTCATCCAATGACACAAAACACCTACTGGATGCACAAGATTGGTTAAAAACCCTAATTGGACAAGATTAAGTGTAGGGAGGACGAAAATGACCTAAATGTTCATCCAACGACACAAAACACAATTATTGGTTGCTTAAGATTGGTTAGAAACCCTAATTGGACAATCATAAATGTTCATCCAATGACACAAAAACACCTATTGGATGCACAAGATTGGTTAAAAACCCTAATTGGACAAGATTAAGTGTATGGAGGACGAAAATGACCTAAATGTTCAATCAATGACACAAAACACCTATTGGATGCACAAGATTGGTTAAAAACCCTAATTGGACAAGAATTAGCCTAGGGAGGAAAAAAATGACCTAAATGTTCATCCAATTACACAAAACACCTATTGGATGCACAAGATTGGTTAAAAACACAAATTGGACAAGATTAAGTGTAGGGAGGACGAAAATGACCTAAATGTTCATGCAATGACACAAAACACCTATTGGTTGCACAAGATTGGTTAAAAACCCAAATTGGACAAGAATTAGCCTAGGGAGGACGAAAATGACCTAAATGTTCAATCAATGACACAAAACACCTATTGGATGCACAAGATTGGTTAAAAACCCTAATTGGACAAGAATTAGCCTAGGGAGGAAAAAAATGACCTAAATGTTCATCCAATTACACAAAACACCTATTGGATCCCAAATTGGACAAGATTAAGTGTAGGGAGGACGAAAATGACCTAAATGTTCATCCAATGACACAAAACACCTATTGGATGCACAAGATTGGTTAAAAACCCTAATTGGACAAGAATTAGCCTAGGGAGGACGAAAATGACCTAATTGTTCATCCAATGACACAAAAACACCTATCGGATGCACAAGATTGGTTAGAAACCGTAATTGGACAAGATTAAGTGTAGGGAGGACGAAAATGACCTAAATGTTCATTCAATGACACAAAACACCTATTGGATACACATGATTGGTTAAAAACCCGAATAGGACAAGAATTATCCTACGGAGGACAAAAATGACCTAATTGTTTATCCAATGACACAAAAACACCAATTGGATGCACAAGATTGGTTTGAAAACCTAATTGGACAAGATAAAGTGTTGGGAGGACGAAAATGACCTAAATGTTCATCCAATGACACAAAACACGTATTGGATGCACAAGATTGGTTAAAAACACAAATTGGACAAGATTAAGTGTAGGGAGGACTAAAATGACCTAAATGTTCATGCAATGACACAAAACACCTATTGGTTGCACAAGATTGGTTAAAAACCCAAATTGGATAAGAATTAGCCTAGGGAGGACGAAAATGACCTAATTGTTCATCCAATGACACAAAACACCTATTCGATACACAAGATTGGTTAAAAACCCTAATTGGACAAGAATTATCCTAGGGAGGAAAAAATTGACCTAATTGTTCATCCAATGACACAAAAACACCAATTGGATGCACAAGATTGGTTAGAAACCCTAATTGGACAAGATAAAGTGTAGGGAGGACGAAAATGACCTAAATATTCATCCAATGACACAAAACACCTATTGGATACACAAGATTGTTTAAAAACCCTAATCGAACAAGATTAAGTGTAGGGAGGACGAAAATGACCTAAATGTTCATCCAATGACACAAAACACCTATTGGATGCACAAGATTGGTTAAAAACCCTAATTGGACAAGAATTAGCCTAGCGAAGACGAAAATGACCTAATTGTTCATCTAATGACAGAAAAACACCAATTGGATGCACAAGATTGGTTAAAAACCCTAATTGGATAAGAAATAGCCTAGGGAGGACGAAAATGACCTAAATGATCATCCAATGACACAAAACACCTATTGGATGCAAAAGATTGGTTAAAAACCCTAATTGGACAAGATTAAGTGTAAGGAGGACGAGAATGACCTAAATATTCATCCAATGACACAAAACACCTACTGGATGCACAAGATTGGTTAAAAACCCTAATTGGACAAGATTAAGTGTAGGGAGGACGAAAATGACCTAAATATTCATCCAACGACACAAAACACAATTATTGGTTGCTTAAGATTGGTTAGAAACCCTAATTGGACAATCATAAATGTTCATCCAATGACACAAAAACACCTATTGGATGCACAAGATTGGTTAAAAACCCTAATTGGACAAGATTAAGTGTATGGAGGACGAAAATGACCTAAATGTTCAATCAATGACACAAAACACCTATTGGATGCATAAGATTGGTTAAAAACCCTAATTGGACAAGAATTAGCCTAGGGAGGAAAAAAATGACCTAAATGTTCATCCAATTACGCAAAACACCTATTGGATGCACAAGATTGGTTAAAAACCCAAATTGGACAAGCTTAAGTGTAGGGAGGACGAAAATGACCTAAATGTTCATCCAATGACACAAAACACCTATTGGATGCACAAGATTGGTTAAAAACCCTAATTGGACAAGAATTAGCCTAGGGAGGACGAAAATGACCTAATTGTTCATCCAATGACACAAAAACACCTATCGGATGCACAAGATTGGTTAGAAACCCTAATTGGACAAGATTAAGTGTAGAGAGGACGAAAATGACCTAAATGTTCATCAAATGACACAAAACACCTAATGGATGCACAATATTGGTTAAAAATCCTAATTGGACAAGAATTTGCCTAGGGAGGACGAAAATGACCTAAATGTTAATCCAATGACACAAAAACACCCATTGGATGCACAAGATTGGTTAAAAACCCTAATTGGACAAGATTAAGAGTAGGGAGGACGAAAATGACCTAAATGTTCATCCAATGACACAAAACACCTATTGGATGCAAAAGATTGGTTAAAAATCCTAATTGGACAAGAATTAGCCTAGGGAGGACAAAAATGACCTAAATGTTCATCCAATATCACACAAAACACCTATTGGATGCACAAGATTGGTTAAAATCCCTAATTGGATAAGAATTAGCCTAGGCAGGACGAAAATGACCTAAATGTTCATCCAATGACACAAAACACCTATTGGATGCACAAGATTGGTTAAAAACCCTAATTGGACAAGAATTAGCCTAGGGAGGAAGAAAATGACCTAATTGTTCATCCAATGACACAAAAACACCTATCGGATGCACAAGATTGGGTAGAAACCCTAATTGAACAAGATTAAGTTTAGGGAGGACGAAAATGACCTAAATGTTCATCCAATGACACAAAACACCTATTGGATGCACAAGATTGGTTAAAAACCCTAATTGGACAAGAATTAGCCTAGGGAGGACGAAAATGACCTAATTGTTCATCCAATGACACAAAACACCTATTGGATGCACAAAATTGGTTAAAAACCCTAATTGGATAAGAATTAGAACTAAGGAGGACGAAAATGACCTAAATGTTCATCCAATGACACAAAACACCTATTGGATGCACAAGATTGGTTAAAAACCCTAATTGGACAAGAATTAGCCTAGGGAGGACGAAAATGACCTAATTGTTCATCCAATGACACAAAAACACCTATCGGATGCACAAGATTGGTCAGAAACCCTAATTGAACAAGATTAAGTGTAGGGACGACGAAAATGACCTAAATGTTCATCCAATGACACAAAACACCTATTGGATGCACAAGATTGCTTAAAAACCCTAATTGGACAAGATTAAGTTTAGGGAGGACGAAAATGACCTAAATGTTCATCCAATGACACAAAACACCTATTGGATGCACAAGAGTGGTTAAAAACCCTAATTGGACAAGATTAAGCTTAGGGAGGACGAAAATGACCTAAATATTCATCCAATGACACAACACACCTATTGAATGAACAAGATTGGTTAAAAACCCTAATTGGACAAGATTAAGTGTAGGGAGGACGAAAATGACCTAAATGTTCATCCAATGACACAAAACACCTATTGGATGCACAAGATTGGTTAAAAACCCTAATTGGACAAGAATTAGCCTAGGGAGGACGAAAATGACCTAATTGTTCATCCAATGACACAAAACACCTATTAGATGCACAAGATTGGTTAAAAACCCTAATTGGATAAGATTAAGTTTAGGGAGGACGAAAATGACCTAAATATTCATCCAATGACACAACACACCTATTGAATGAACAAGATTGGTTAAAAACCCTAATTGGACAAGATTAAGTGTAGGGAGGACGAAAATGACCTAAATGTTCATCCAATGACACAAAAACACCTATCGGATGCACAAGATTGGTTAGAAACCCTAATTGAAAAAGATAAACTGTAGGGAGGACGAAAATGACCTAAATGTTCATCCAATGACACAAAACACCTATTGGATGCACAAGATTGGTTAAAAACCGTAATTAGATAAGATTAAGTTTAGGGAGGACGAAAATGACCTAAATATTCATCCAATGACACAACACACCTATTGAATGAACAAGATTGGTTAAAAACCCTAATTGGACAAGATTAAGTGTAGGGAGGACGAAAATGACCTAAATGTTCATCCAATGACACAAAAACACCTATCGGATGCACAAGATTGGTTAGAAACCCTAATTGAACAAGATTAAGTGTAGGGAGGACGAAAATGACCTAAATGTTCATCCAATGACACAAAACACCTATTGGATGCACAAGATTGGTTAAAAACCCTAATTGGATAAGAATTAGCCTAAGGAGGACGAAAATGACCTAAATGTTCATCCAATGACACAAAACACCTATTGGATGCATAAGATTGGTTAGAAACCCTAATTGAACAAGATTAAGTTTAGGGAGGACGAAAATGACCTAAATGTTCATCCAATGACACAAAACACCTATTGGATGCACAAGATTGGTTAAAAACCCTAATTGGACAAGAATTAGCCTAGGGAGGACGAAAATGACCTAATTGTTCATCCAATGACACAAAAACACCTGTCGGATGCACAAGATTGGTCAGAAACCCTAATTGGACAAGATTAAGTGTAGGGAGGACGAAATTGACCTAAATGTTCATCCAATGACACAAAACACCTATTGGATGCACAAGATTGGTTAAAAACCCTAATTGGATAAGAATTAGCCTAAGGAGGACGAAAATGACCTAAATGTTCATCCAATGACACAAAAAACCTATTGGATGCAACAGATTGGTTAAAAACCCTAATTGGATAAGAATTAGCCTAAGGAGGACAAAAATGACCAAAATGTTCATCCAATGACACAAAACACCTATTGGATGCACAAGATTGGTTAAAAACCCTAATTGGACAAGAATTAGCCTAGGGAGGACGAAAATGACCTAATTGTTCATCCAATGACACAAAAACACCTATCGGATGCACAAGATTGGTTAGAAACCCTAATTGGACAAGATTAAGTGTAGGGAGGACGAAAATGACCTAAATGTTCATTCAATGACACAAAACACCTATTGGATACACATGATTGGTTAAAAACCCGAATAGGACAAGAATTAGCCTAGGGAGGAAAAAAATGACCTAAATGTTCATCCAATTACGCAAAACACCTATTGGATGCACAAGATTGGTTAAAATCCCAAATTGGACAAGCTTAAGTGTAGGGAGGACGAAAATGACCTAAATGTTCATCCAATGACACAAAACACCTATTGGATGCACAAGATTGGTTAAAAACCCTAATTGGACAAGAATTAGCCTAGGGAGGACGAAAATGACCTAATTGTGCATCCAATGACACAAAAAAACCTATTGGATGCACATGATTGGTTAGAAACCCTAATTGGACAAGATTAAGTTTAGGGAGGACGAAAATGACCTAAATGTTCATCCAATGACACAAAACAACTATTGGATGCACAAGATTGGTTAAAAACCCTAATTGGACAAGAATTAGCCTAGGGAGGACGAAAATGACCTAATTGTTCATCCAATGACACAAAAACACCTATCGGATGCACAAGATTGGTTAGAAACCCTAATTGAACAAGATTAAGTGTAGGGAGGACGAAAATGACCTAAATGTTCATCCAATGACACAAAACACCTATTGGATGCACAAGATTGGTTAAAAACCCTAATTGGATAAGAATTAGCCTAAGGAGGACGAAAACGACCTAAATGTTCATCCAATGACACAAAAACACCAATTGGATGCACAAGATTGGTTAGAAACCCTAATTGAACAAGATTAAGTGTAGGGAGGACGAAAATGACCTAACTGTTCATCCAATGACACAAAAACACCAATTGAATGTACAAGATTGGTTAGAAACCCTAATTGGACAAGATAAAGTGTAGGGAGAGCGAAATGACCTAAATGTTCATCCAATGACAAAAAAACACCTATCAGATGCAGAAGATTGGTTAGAAACCCTAATTGAACAAGATTAAGTGTAGGGAGGACGAAAATGACCTAAATGTTCATCCAATGACACAAAACACCTATTGGTTGCACAAGATTGGTTAAAAACCCTAATTGGATAAGAATTAGCCTAAGAGGGACGAAAATGACCTAAATGTTCATCCAATGACACAAAACACCTATTGGATGCACAAGATTGGTTAAAAACCCTAATTGGACAAGAATTAGCCTAGGGAGGACGAAAATGACCTAATTGTTCATCCAATGACACAAAAACACCTATCGGATGCACAAGATTGGTTAGAAACCCTAGTTGAACAAGATTAAGTGTAGGGAGGATGAAAATGACCTAAATGTTTATCCGTTGACACAAAACACCTATTGGATGCACAAGATTAGTTAAAAACCCTAATTGGACAAGATTAAGTGTAGGGAGGACGAAAATGACCTAAATATTCATAAAATGACACAAAACACCTATTGGATGCACAATATTGGTTAAAAACCCTAATTGGACAAGATTAAATGTAGGGAGAACGAAAATGACATAAATGTTCATCCAATGACACAAAACAGTTATTGGATGCACAAGATTGTTTAAAAACCCTAATTGGATAAGAATTAGCCTAGGGAGGACGAAAATGACCTAATTGTTCATCCAATGACACAAAAACACCAATTGGATGCACAAGATTGGTTAGAAACCCTAATTGGATAAGATAAAGTGTAGGGAGGACGAAAATGACCTAAATGTTCATCCAATGACACAAAACACCTATTGGATGCACAAGATTGGTTAAAAATCCTAATTGGACAATAATTATCCTAGGGAGGACGAAAATGACCTAATTGTTCATCCAATGACACAAAAACACCAATTGGATGCACAAGATTGGTTAGAAACCCTAATTGGATAAGATAAAGTGTAGGAAGGACGAAAATGACCTAAATGTTCATCCAATGACACAAAACACCTATTGGATGCACAAGATTGGTCAAAAACCCTAATTGGACAAAAATTATCCTAGGGAGGACGAAAATGACCTAAATATTCATCCAATGACACAAAACACCTATTGGATGCACAAGATTGGTTAAAAAACCTAATTGGACAAGATTAAGTGTTGGGAGGACGGAAATGACCTAAATGTTCATCCAACGACACAAACACAACTATTGGATGCACAAGATTGGTTAAAAACCCTAATTGGATAAGAATTAGCCTAGGGAGGACGAAAAAGACCTAAGTGTTAATCCAATGACACAAAACTCTTATTGGATGCACAAGATTGGTTAGAAACCCTAATTGGACAAGATAAAGTGTAGGGAGGACGAAAATGACCTAAATGTTCATCCAATGACACAAAACACTTATTGGATGCACAAGATTGGTTAAAAACCCTAATTAGACAAGATTAAGTGTAGGGAGGACGAAAATGACCTAAATGTTCATCCAATGACACAAAACACCTATTGGATGCACAAGATTGGTTAAAAACCCTAATTGGACAAGAATTAGCCTAGGGAGGACGAAAATGACCTAATTGTTCATCCAATGACACAAACACACCTATTGGATGCACAAGATTGGATAGAAACCCTAATTGGACAAGGTTAAGTTTAGGGAGGACGAAAATGACGTAATTATTCGTCCAATGATACAAAACACCTATTGGATGCACAAGATTGGTAAGAAACCCTAATTCGACAAGAATTAGCCTAGGGAAGACGAAAATGACCTAATTGTTCATCCAATGACACAAACACACCTATTGGATGCACAAGATTGGTTAAAAACCCTAATTGGATAAGAATTAGCCTAGGGAGGACGAAAATGACCTAAATGTTCATCCAATGACACAAAACACTTATTGGATGCACAAGATTGGTTAAAAACCCTAATTAGACAAGATTAAGTGTAGGGATGACGAAAATGACCTAAATATTCATCCAATGACACAAAACACCTATTGGATGCACAAGATTGGTTAGAAACCCTAATTGGACAAGGTTAAGTTTAGGGAGGACGAAAATGACGTAAATATTCGTCCAATGATACAAAACACCTATTGGATGCACAAGATTGGTTAAAAACCCTAATTGGACAAGAATTATCCTAGGGAGGACGAAAATGATCTCATTGTTCATCCAATTACACAAAAACACCAATTGGATACACAAGATTGGTTAAAAACCCTAATTAGACAAGATTAAGTGTAGGGATGACGAAAATGACCTAAATATTCATCCAATGACACAAAACACCTATTGGATGCACAAGATTGGTTAAAAACCCTAATTGGAAGAGATTAAGTGTAGGGAGGACGAAAATGACCTAAATGTTCATCCAATGACACAAAACACCTATTGGATGCACAAGATTGGTTAAAAACCCTAATTGGACAAGAATTAGCCTAGGGAGGACGAAAATGACCTAATTGTTCATTCAATGACACAAACACACCTATTGGATGCACAAGATTGGATAGAAACCCTAATTGGACAAGGTTAAGTTTAGGGAGGACGAAAATGACGTAAATATTCGTCCAATGATACAAAACACCTATTGGATGCACAAGATTGGTTAGAAACCCTAATTGGACAAGATAAAGTGTAGGGAGGACGAAAATGACCTAAATATTCATCCAATGACACAAAACACCTATTGGATGCACAAGATTGGTTAAAAACCCTAATCGAACAAGATTAAGTGTAGGGAGGACGAAAATGACCTAAATGTTCATCCAATGACACAAAACACCTATTGGTTGCACAAGATTGGTTAAAAACCCAAATTGGACAAGAATTAGCCTAGGGAGGACGAAAATGACCTAATTGTTCATCCAATGACACAAAACACCTATTCGATGCACAAGATTGGTTAAAAACCCTAATTGGACAAGAATTATCCTAGGGAGGAAAAAATTGACCTAATTGTTCATCCAATGACACAAAAACACCAATTGGATGCACAAGATTGGTTAGAAACCCTAATTGGACAAGATAAAGTGTAGGGAGGACGAAAATGACCTAAATATTCATCCAATGACACAAAACACCTATTGGATGCACAAGATTGGTTAAAAACCCTAATCGAACAAGATTAAGTGTAGGGAGGACGAAAATGACCTAAATGTTCATCCAATGACACAAAACACCTATTGGATGCACAAGATTGGTTAAAAACCCTAATTGGACAAGAATTAGCCTAGCGAAGACGAAAATGACCTAATTGTTCATCTAATGACAGAAAAACACCAATTGGATGCACAAGATTGGTTAAAAACCCTAATTGGATAAGCATTAGCCTAGGGAGGACGAAAATGACCTAAATGTTCATCCAATGACACAAAACACCTATTGGATGCACAAGATTGGTTAAAAACCCTAATTGTACAAGATTAAGTGTAAGGAGGACGAGAATGACCTAAATATTCATCCAATGACACAAAACACCTACTGGATGCACAAGATTGGTTAAAAACCCTAATTGGACAAGAATTATCATAGGGAGGACGAAAATGACCTAATTGTTCATCTAATGACACAAAAACACCAATTGGATGCACAAGAATTGTTAGAAACCCTAATTGGACAAGAATTATCCTAGGGAGGACGAAAATGACCTAAATGTTCATCCAATGACCCAAAACACCTATTGGATGCACAAGATTGGTTAAAAACCCTAATTGGACAAGAATTATCATAGGGAGGACGAAAATGACCTAATTGTTCATCCAATCACACAAAAACACCAATTGGATGCACAAGAATTGTTAGAAACCCTAATTGGACATGATAAAGTGTAGGGAGGACGGAAATGACCTAAATGTTCATCCAATGACCCAAAACACCTATTGGATGCACAAGATTGGTTAGAAACCCTAATTGGACAAGATAAAGTGTAGGGAGGACGAAAATGACCTAAATGTTCATCCAATGACACAACCTATTGGATGCACAAGATTGGTTAAAAACCCTAATTAGACAAGATTAAGTGTAGGGATGACGAAAATGACCTAAATGTTCATCCAATGACACAAAACACCTATTGGATGCACAAGATTGGTTAAAAAACCTAATTGGACAAGATTAAGTGTTGGGAGGACGGAAATGACCTAAATGTTCATCCAACGACACAAACACAACTATTGGATGCACAAGATTGGTTAAAAACCCTAATTGGACAAGAATTATCCTAGGGAGGACGAAAATGACCTAATTGCTCATCCAATGACACAAAAACACCAACTGGATGAACAAGATTGGTTAGAAACCCTAATTGGACAAGAATTATCCTAGGGAGGACGAAAATGACCTAATTGTTCATCCAATGACACAAACACACCTATTGGATGCACAAGATTGGTTAGAAACCCTAATTGGACAAGGTTAAGTTTAGGGAGGACGAAAATGACGTAAATATTCGTCCAATGATACAAAACACCTATTGGATGCACAAGATTGGTTAGAAACCCTAATTGGAAAAGATAAAGTGTAGGGAGGACGAAAATGACCTAAATGTTCATCCAATGACACAAAACACCTATTGGATGCACAAGATTGGTTAAAAACCCTAATTGGACAAGAATTATCATAGGGAGGACGAAAATGACCTAATTGTTCATCTAATGACACAAAAACACCAATTGGATGCACAAGAATTGTTAGAAACCCTAATTGGACAAGAATTATCCTAGGGAGGACGAAAATGACCTAAATGTTCATCCAATGACACAAAAACACCAATTCGATGCACAAGATTGGTTAGAAACCCTAATTGGATAAGATAAAGTGTAGCGAGGACGCAAATGACCTAAATGTTCATCCAATGACACAAAACACCTATTGGATGCACAAGATTGGTTAAAACCCCTAATTGGACAAGATTAAGTGTAGGGAGGACGAAAATGACCTAAATATTCATCCAATGACACAAAACACCTATTGGACGCACAAGATTGGTTAAAAAACCTAATTGGACAAGATTAAGTGTTGGGAGGACGGAAATGACCTAAATGTTCATCCATCGACACAAACACAACTATTGGATGCACAAGATTGGTTAAAAACCCTAATTGGATAAGAATTAGCCTAGGGAGGACGAAAAAGACCTAAGTGTTAATCCGATGACACAAAACTCGTATTGGATGCACAAGATTGGTTAGAAACCCTAATTGGACAAGATAAAGTGTAGGGAGGACGAAAATGACCTAAATGTTCATCCAATGACACAAAACACCTATTGGATGCAGAAGATTGGTTAAAAACCCTAATTGGACAAGAATTATCATAGGGAGGACGAAAATGACCTAATTGTTCATCCAATGACACAAAAACACCAATTGGATGCACAAGAATTGTTAGAAACCCTAATTGGACAAGATAAAGTGTAGGGAGGACGGAAATGACCTAAATGTTCATCCAATGACCCAAAACACCTATTGGATGCACAAGATTGGTTAGAAACCCTAATTGGACAAGATAAAGTGTAGGGAGGACGAAAATGACCTAAATGTTCATCCAATGACACAACCTATTGGATGCACAAGATTGGTTAAAAACCCTAATTAGACAAGATTAAGTGTAGGGATGACGAAAATGACCTAAATGTTCATCCAATGACACAAAACACCTATTGGATGCACAAGATTGGTTAAAAAACCTAATTGGACAAGATTAAGTGTTGGGAGGACGGAAATGACCTAAATGTTCATCCAACGACACAAACACAACTATTGGATGCACAAGATTGGTTAAAAACCCTAATTGGACAAGAATTATCATAGGGAGGACGAAAATGACCTAATTGTTCATCTAATTACACAAAAACACCAATTGGATGCACAAGAATTGTTAGAAACCCTAATTGGGCAAGAATTATCCTAGGGAGGACGAAAATGACCTAAATGTTCATCCAATGACACAAAAACACCAATTCGATGCACAAGATTGGTTAGAAACCCTAATTGGATAAGATAAAGTGTAGGGAGGACGAAAATGACCTAAATGTTCATCCAATGACACAAAACACCTATTGGATGCACAAGATTGGTTAGAAACCCTAATTGGATAAGAATTAGCCTAGGGAGGACGAAAAAGACCTAAGTGTTAATCCAATGACACAAAACTCGTATTGGATGCACAAGATTGGTTAGAAACCCTAATTGGACAAGATAAAGTGTAGGGACGACGAAAATGACCTAAATGTTCATCCAATGAAACAAAACACTTATTGGATGCACAAGATTAGTTAAAAACCCTAATTAGACAAGATTAAGTGTAGGGATGACGAAAATGACCTAAATATTCATCCAATGACACAAAACACCTATTGGATGCAGAAGATTGGTTAGAAACCCTAATTGGACAAGATTAAGTGTAGGGAGGACGAAAATGACCTAAATGTTCATTCAATGACACAAAACACCTATTGGATACACATGATTGGTTAAAAACCCGAATAGGACAAGAATTATCCTAGGGAGGACAAAAATGTCCTAATTGTTTATCCAATGACACAAAAACACCAATTGGATGCACAAGATTGGCTAGAAAACCTAATTGGACAAGATAAAGTGTAGGGAGGACGAAAATGACCTAATTGTTCATCCAATGACACAAACACACCTATTGGATGCACAAGATTGGTTAGAAACCCTAATTAGAAAAGGTTAAGTTTAGGGAGGACGAAAATGACGTAAATATTCGTCCAATGATACAAAACACCTATTGGATGCACAAGATTGGTTAAAAACCCTAATTGGACAAGATTAAGTGTATGGCGGACGAAAATGACCTAAATGTTCAATCAATGACACAAAACACCTTTTGGATGCACAAGATTGGTTAAAAACCCTAATTGGACAAGAATTAGCCTAGGGACGAAAAAAATGACCTAAATGTTCATCCAATTACACAAAACAACTATTGGATGCACAAGATTGGTTAAAATCCCAAATTGGACAAGCTTAAGTGTAGGGAGGACGAAAATGACCTAAATGTTCATCCAATGACACAAAACACCTATTGGATGCACAAGATTGGTTAAAAACCCTAATTGGACAAGAATTAGCCTAGGGAGGACGAAAATGACCTAATTGTTCATCCAATGACACAAAACACCTATTCGATGCACAAGATTGGTTAAAAACCCTAATTGGACAAGAATTATCCTAGGGAGGAAAAAATTGACCTAATTGTTCATCCAATGACACAAAAACACCAATTGGATGCACAAGATTGGTTAGAAACCCTAATTGGACAAGATAAAGTGTAGGGAAGACGAAAATGACCTAAATATTCATCCAATGACACAAAACACCTATTGGATGCACAAGATTGGTTAAAAACACAAATTGGACAAGATTAAGTGTAGGGAGGACGAAAATGACCTAAATTTTCATGCAATGACACAAAACACCTATTGGTTGCACAAGATTGGTTAAAAACCCAAATTGGACAAGAATTAGCCTAGGGAGGACGAAAATGACCTAATTGTTCATCCAATGACACAAAACACCTATTCGATGCACAAGATTGGTTAAAAACCCTAATTGGACAAGAATTATCCTAGGGAGGAAAAAATTGACCTAATTGTTCATCCAATGACACAAAAACACCAATTGGATGCACAAGATTGGTTAGAAACCCTAATTGGACAAGATAAAGTGTAGGGAAGACGAAAATGACCTAAATATTCATCCAATGACACAAAACACCTATTGGATGCACAAGATTGGTTAAAAACCCTAATTGGACAAGAATTAGCCTAGGGAGGAAAAAAATGACCTAAATGTTCATCCAATTACACAAAACACCTATTGGATGCACAAGATTGGTTAAAAACCCAAATTGGACAAGATTAAGTGTAGGGAGGACGAAAATGACCTAAATGTTCATCCAATGACACAAAACACCTATTGGATGCACAAGATTGGTTAAAAACCCTAATTGGACAAGAATTATCCTAGGGAGGACGAAAATGACCTAATTGCTCATCCAATGACACAAAAACACCAACTGGATGAACAAGATTGGTTAGAAACCCTAATTGGACAAGATAAAATGTAGGGAGGACGAAAATGACCTAAATTTTCATCCAATGATCCAAAACACCTATTGGATGCACAAGATTGGTTAAAAACCCAAATTGGACAAGATTAAGTGTAGGGACGACGAAAATGACCTAAATGTTCATCCAATGACACAAAACACCTATTGGATGCACAAGATTGGTTAAAAAACCTAATTGGACAAGATTAAGTGTTGGGAGGACGGAAATGACCTAAATGTTCATCCAACGACACAAACACAACTATTGGATGCACAAGATTGGTTAAAAACCCTAATTGGATAAGAATTAGCCTAAGGAGGACGAAAAAGACCTAAGTGTTAATCCAATGACACAAAACTCCTATTGGATGCACAAGATTGGTTAGAAACCCTAATTGGACAAGATAAAGTGTAGGGAGGACGAAAATGACCTAAATGTTCATCCAATGACACAAAACGCCTATTGGATGCACAAGATTGGTTAAAAAACCTAATTGGACAAGATTAAGTGTTGGGAGGACGGAAATGACCTAAATGTTCATCCAACGACACAAACACAACTATTGGATGCACAAGATTGGTTAAAAACCCTAATTGGATAAGAATTAGCCTAGGGAGGACGAAAAAGACCTAAGCGTCAATCCAATGACACAAAACTCCTATTGGATGCACAAGATTGGTTAGAAACCCTAATTGGACAAGATTAAGTGTAGGGAGGACGAAAATGAGCTAAATGTTCATCCAATGACACAAAACACCTATTGGATGCACAAGATTGGTTAAAAACCCTAATTGGACAAGAATTATAATAGGGAGGACGAAAATGACCTAATTGTTCATCCAATGACACAAAAACACCAATTGGATGCACAAGAATTGTTAGAAACCCTAATTGGACAAGATAAAGTGTAGGGAGGACGAAAATGACCTAAATGTTCATCCAATGACCCAAAACACCTATTGGATGCATAAGATTGGTTAAAAACCCAAATTGGACAAGATTAAGTGTAGGGAGAACGAAAATGACGTAAATATTCGTCCAATGATACAAAACACCTATTGGATGCACAAGATTAGTTAGAAACCCTAATTGGACAAGATAAAGTGTAGGGAGGAAGAAAATGACCTAAATGTTCATCCAATGACACAAAACACTTATTGGATGCACAAGATTGGTTAAAAACCCTAATTAGACAAGATTAAGTGTAGGGATGACGAAAATGACCTAAATATTCATCCAATGACACAAAACACCTATTGGATGCACAAGATTGGTTAGAAACCCTAATTGGACAAGATTAAGTGTAGGGAGGACGAAAATGACCTAAATGTTCATTCAATGACACAAAACACCTATTGGATACACATGATTGGTTAAAAACCCGAATAGGACAAGAATTATCCTAGGGAGGACAAAAATGTCCTAATTGTTTATCCAATGACACAAAAACACCAATTGGATGCACAAGATTGGCTAGAAAACCTAATTGGACAAGATAAAGTGTAGGGAGGACGAAAATGACCTAATTGTTCATCCAATGACACAAACACACCTATTGGATGCACAAGATTGGTTAGAAACCCTAATTAGAAAAGGTTAAGTTTAGGGAGGACGAAAATGACGTAAATATTCGTCCAATGATACAAAACACCTATTGGATGCACAAGATTGGTTAAAAACCCTAATTGGACAAGATTAAGTGTATGGCGGACGAAAATGACCTAAATGTTCAATCAATGACACAAAACACCTTTTGGATGCACAAGATTGGTTAAAAACCCTAATTGGACAAGAATTAGCCTAGGGACGAAAAAAATGACCTAAATGTTCATCCAATTACACAAAACAACTATTGGATGCACAAGATTGGTTAAAATCCCAAATTGGACAAGCTTAAGTGTAGGGAGGACGAAAATGACCTAAATGTTCATCCAATGACACAAAACACCTATTGGATGCACAAGATTGGTTAAAAACCCTAATTGGACAAGAATTAGCCTAGGGAGGACGAAAATGACCTAATTGTTCATCCAATGACACAAAAACACCTATCGGATGCACAAGATTGGTTAGAAACCCTAATTGGACAAGATTAAGTGTAGGGAGGACGAAAATGACCTAAATGTTCATTCAATGACACAAAACACCTATTGGATACACATGATTGGTTAAAAACCCGAATAAGACAAGAATTATCATAGGGAGGACGAAAATGACCTAATTGTTCATCCAATGACACAAAAACACCAATTGAATGCACAAGAATTGTTAGAAACCCTAATAGGACAAGAATTATCCTAGGGAGGACGAAAATGACCTAAATGTTCATCCAATGACACAAAAACACCAATTGGATGCACAAGATTGGTTAGAAACCCTAATTGGATAAGATAAAGTGTAGGGAGGACGAAAATGACCTAAATGTTCATCCAATGACACAAAACACTTATTGGATGCCCAAGATTGGTTAAAAACCCTAATTAGACAAGATTAAGTGTAGGGATGACGAAAATGACCTAAATATTCATCCAATGACACAAAAACACCAATTGGATGCACAAGATTGGTTAAAAACCCTAATTGGACAAGAATTAGCCTAGGGAGGAAAAAAATGACCTAAATGTTCATCCAATTACACAAAATACCTATTGGATGCACAAGATTGGTTAAAAACACAAATTGGACAAGATTAATTGTAGGGAGGACGAAAATGACCTAAATGTTCATGCAATGACACAAACCACCTATTGGTTGCACAAGATTGGTTAAAAACCCAAATTGGACAAGAATTAGCCTAGGGAGGACGAAAATGACCTAAATATTCAATCAATGACACAAAACACCTATTGGATGCTAAAGATTGGTTAAAAACCCTAATTGGACAAGAATTAGCCTAGGGAGGAAAAAAATGACCTAAATGTTCATCCAATTACACAAAACACCTATTGGATGCACAAGATTGGTTAAAATCCCAAATTGGACAAGATTAAGTGTAGGGAGGACGAAAATGACCTAAATGTTCATCCAATGACACAAAACACCTATTGGATGCACAAGATTGGTTAAAAACCCTAAATGGACAAGAATTAGCCTAGGGAGGACGAAAATGACCTAATTGTTCATCCAATGACACAAAAACACCTATCGGATGCACAAGATTGGTTAGAAACCCTAATTGGACAAGATTAAGTGTACGGAGGACAGAAATGACCTAAATGTTCATTCATTGACACAAAACACCTATTGGATACACATGATTGGTTTAAAACCCGAATAGGACAAGAATTATCCTAGGGAGGACAAAAATGACCTAATTGTTTATCCAATGACACAAAAACACCAATTGGATGCACAAGATTGGTTTGAAAACCTAATTGGACAAGATAAAGTGTAGGGAGGAAGAAAATGACCTAAATGTTCATCCAATGACACAAAACACCTATTGGATGCACAAGATTGGTTAAAAACACAAATTGGACAAGATTAAGTGTAGGGAGGACGAAAATGACCTAAACGTTCATGCAATGACACAAAACACCTATTGGTTGCACAAGATTGGTTAAAAACCCAAATTGGACAAGAATTAGCCTAGGGAGGACGAAAATGACCTAATTGTTCATCCAATGACACAAAACACCTATTCGATGCACAAGATTGGTTAAAAACCCTAATTGGACAAGAATTATCCTAGGGAGGAACAAATTGACCTAATTGTTCATCCAATGACACAAAAACACCAATTGGATGCACAAGATTGGTTAGAAACCCTAATTGGACAAGATAAAGTGTAGGGAGGACGAAAATGACCTAAATATTCATCCAATGACACAAAACACCTATTGGATGCACAAGATTGGTTAAAAACCCTAATCGAACAAGATTAAGTGTAGGGAGGACGAAAATGACCTAAATGTTCATCCAATGACACAAAACACCTATTGGATGCACAAGATTGGTTAAAAACCCTAATTGGACAAGAATTATCCTAGGGAGGACGAAAATGAACTAATTGTTCATCCCATGACACAAAAACACCAATTGGATGCACAAGATTGGTTAGAAACCCTAATTGGATAAGATAAAGTGTAGGGAGGACGAAAATGACCTAAATGTTCATCCAATGACACAAAACACCTATTGGATGCACAAGATTGGTTAAAAACCCTAATTGGACAAGATTAAGTGTAGGGAGGACGAAAATGACCTAAATATTCATCCAATGACACAAAACACCTATTGGACGCACAAGATTGGTTAAAAAACCTAATTGGACAAGATTAAGTGTTGGGAGCACGGAAATGACCAAAATGTTCATCCAACGACACAAACACAACTATTGGATGCACAAGATTGGTTAAAAACCCTAATTGGATAAGAATTAGCCAAGGGAGGACGAAAAAGACCTAAGTGTTAATCCAATGACACAAAACTCCTATTGGATGCACAAGATTGGTTAGAAACCCTAATTGGACAAGATAAAGTGTAGGGAGGACGAAAATGACCTAAATGTTCATCCAATGACACAAAACACTTATTGGATGCACAAGATTGGTTAAAAACCCTAATTAGACAAGATTAAGTGTAGGGATGACGAAAATGACCTAAATATTCATCCAATGACACAAAACACCTATTGGATGCACAAGATTGGTTAGAAACCCTAATTGGACAAGATTAAGTGTAGGGAGGACGAAAATGACCTAAATGTTCATTCAATGACACAAAACACCTATTGGATACACATGATTGGTTAAAAACCCGAATAGGACAAGAATTATCCTAGGGAGGACAAAAATGACCTAATTGTTTATCCAATGACACAAAAACACCAATTGGATGCACAAGATTGGTTAGAAAACCTAATTGGACAAGATAAAGTGTAGGGAGGACGAAAATGACCTAATTGTTCATCCAATGACACAAACACACCTATTGGATGCACAAGATTGGTTAGAAACCCGAATTGGACAAGGTTAAGTTTAGGGAGGACGAAAATGACGTAAATATTCGTCCAATGATACAAAACACCTAGTGGTTGCACAAGATTGGTTAAAAACCCTAATTCGACAAGAATTAGCCTAGGGAAGACGAAAATGACCTAATTGTTCATCCAATGACAGAAAAACACCAATTGGATGCACAAGATTGGTTAAAAACCCTAATTGGATAAGAATTAGCCTAGGGAGGACGAAAATGACCTAAATGTTCATCCAATGACACAAAACACCTATTGGATGCACAAGATTGGTTAAAAACCCTAATTGGACAAGATTAAGTGTATGGAGGACGAAAATGACCTAAATGTTCAATCAATGACACAAAACACCTATTGGATGCACAAGATTGGTTAAAAACCCTAATTGGACAAGAATTAGCCTAGGGAGGAAAAAAATGACCTAAATGTTCATCCAATTACACAAAACACCTATTAGATGCACAAGATTGGTTAAAATCCCAAATTGGACAAGCTTAAGTGTAGGGAGGACGAAAATGACCTAAATGTTCATCAAATGACACAAAACACCTATTGGATGCACAAGATTGGTTAAAAACCCTAATTGGACAAGAATTAGCCTAGGGAGGACGAAAATGACCTAATTGTTCATCCAATGACACAAAAACATGTATCGGATGCACAAGATTGGTTAGAAACCCTAATCGGACAAGATTAAGTGTAGGGAGGACGAAAATGACCTAAATGTTCATTCAATGACACAAAACACCTATTGGATACACATGATTGGTTAAAAACCCGAATAGGACAAGAATTATCCTAGGGAGGACAAAAATGACCTAATTGTTTATCCAATGACACAAAAACACCAATTGGATGCACAAGATTGGTTAAAAACCCTAATTGGACAAGAATTAGCCTAGGGAGGAAAAAAATGACCTAAATGTTCATCCAATTACACAAAATACCTATTGGATGCACAAGATTGGTTAAAAACACAAATTGGACAAGATTAAGTGTAGGGAGGACGAAAATGACCTAAATGTTCATGCAATGACACTAACCACCTATTGGTTGCACAAGATTGGTTAAAAACCCAAATTGGACAAGAATTAGCCTAGGGAGGACGAAAATGACCTAAATGTTCAATCAATGACACAAAACACCTATTGGATGCACAAGATTGGTTAAAAACCCTAATTGGACAAGAATTAGCCTAGGGAGGAAAAAAATGACCTAAATGTTCATCCAATTACACAAAACACCTATTGGATGCACAAGATTGGTTAAAATCCCAAATTGGACAAGATTAAGTGTAGGGAGGACGAAAATGACCTAAATGTTCATCCAATGACACAAAACACCTATTGGATGCACAAGATTGGTTAAAAACCCTAATTGGACAAGAATTAGCCTAGGGAGGACGAAAATGACCTAATTGTTCATCCAATGACACAAAAACACCTATCGGATGCACAAGATTGGTTAGAAACCCTAATTGGACAAGATTAAGTGTAGGGAGGACGGAAATGACCTAAATGTTCATTCAATGACACAAAACACCTATTGGATACACATGATTGGTTAAAAACCCGAATAGGACAAGAATTATCCTAGGGAGGACAAAAATGACCTAATTGTTTATCCAATGACACAAAAACACCAATTGGATGCACAAGATTGGTTTGAAAACCTAATTGGAGAAGATAAAGTGTAGGGAGGACGAAAATGATCTAAATGTTCATCCAATGACACAAAACACCTATTGGATGCACAAGATTGGTTAAAAACACAAATTGGACAAGATTAAGTGTAGGGAGGACGAAAATGACCTAAATGTTCATGCAATGACACAAAACACCTATTGGTTGCGCAAGATTGGTTAAAAACCCAAATTGGACAAGAATTAGCCTAGGGAGGACGAAAATGACCTAATTGTTCATCCAATGACACAAAACACCTATTCGATGCACAAGATTGGTTAAAAACCCTAATTGGACAAGAATTATCCTAGGGAGGAACAAATTGACCTAATTGTTCATCCAATGACACAAAAACACCAATTGGATGCACAAGATTGGTTAGAAACCCTAATTGGACAAGATAAAGTGTAGGGAGGACGAAAATGACCTAAATAATCATCCAATGACACAAAACACCTATTGGATGCACAAGATTGGTTAAAAACCCTAATCGAACAAGATTAAGTGTAGGGAGGACGAAAATGACCTAAATGTTCATCCAATGACACAAAACACCTATTGGATGCACAAGATTGGTTAAAAACCCTAATTGGACAAGAATTATCCTAGGGAGGACGAAAATGACCTAATTGTTCATCCCATGACACAAAAACACCAATTGGATGCACAAGATTGGTTAGAAACCCTAATTGGATAAGATAAAGTGTAGGGAGGACGAAAATGACCGAAATGTTCATCCAATGACACAAAACACCTATTGGATGCACAAGATTGGTTAAAAACCCTAATTGGACAAGATTAAGTGTAGGGAGGACGAAAATGACCTAAATATTCATCCAATGACACAAAACACCTATTGGACGCACAAGATTGGTTAAAAAACCTAATTGGACAAGATTAAGTGTTGGGAGGACGAAAATGACCTAAATGTTCATCCAACGACACAAACACAACTATTGGATGCACAAGATTGGTTAAAAACCCTAATTGGATAAGAATTAGCCTAGGGAGGACGAAAAAGACCTAAGTGTTAATCCAATGACACAAAACTCCTATTGGATGCACAAGATTGGTTAGAAACCCTAATTGGACAAGATAAAGTGTAGGGAGGACGAAAATGACCTAAATGTTCATCCAATGACACAAAACACTTATTGGATGCACAAGATTGGTTAAAAACCCTAATTAGACAAGATTAAGTGTAGGGATGATGAAAATGACCTAAATATTCATCCAATGACACAAAACACCTATTGGATGCACAAGATTGGTTAGAAACCCTAATTGGACAAGATTAAGTGTAGGGAGGACGAAAATGACCTAAATGTTCATTCAATGACACAAAACACCTATTGGATACACATGATTGGTTAAAAACCCGAATAGGACAAGAATTATCCTAGGGAGGACAAAAATGACCTAATTGTTTATCCAATGACACAAAAACACCAATTGGATGCACAAGATTGGTTAGAAAACCTAATTGGACAAGATAAAGTGTAGGGAGGACGAAAATGACCTAATTGTTCATCCAATGACACAAACACACCTATTGGATGCACAAGATTGGTTAGAAACCCTAATTGGACAAGGTTAAGTTTAGGGAGGACGAAAATGACGTAAATATTCGTCCAATGATACAAAACACCTATTGGATGCACAAGATTGGTTAAAAACCCTAATTCGACAAGAATTAGCCTAGGGAAGACGAAAATGACCTAATTGTTCATCCAATGACAGAAAAACACCAATTGGATGCACAAGATTGGTTAAAAACCCTAATTGGATAAGAATTAGCCTTGGGAGGACGAAAATGACCTAAATGTTCATCCAATGACACAAAACACCTATTGGATGCACAAGATTGGATAAAAACCCTAATTGGACAAGATTACGTGTAAGGAGGACGAGAATGACCTAAATATTCATCCAATGACACAAAACACCTACTGGATGCACAAGATTGGTTAAAAACACTAATTGGACAAGATTAAGTGTAGGGAGGACGAAAATGACCTAAATGTTCATCCAACGACACAAAACACAATTATTGGTTGCTTAAGATTGGTTAGAAACCCTAATTGGACAAGCATAAATGTTCATCCAATGACACAAAAACACCTATTGGATGCACAAGATTGGTTAAAAACCCTAATTGGACAAGATTAAGTGTATGGAGGACGAAAATGATCTAAATGTTTAATCAATGACACAAAACACCTATTGGATGCACAAGATTGGTTAAAAACCCTAATTGGACAAGAATTAGCCTAGGGAGGAAAAAAATGACCTAACTGTTCATCCAATTACACAAAACACCTATTGGATGCACAAGATTGGTTAAAATCCCAAATTGGACAAGCTTAAGTGTAGGGAGGACGAAAATGACCTAAATGTTCATCCAATGACACAAAACACCTATTGGATGCACAAGATTGGTTAAAAACCTTAATTGGACAAGAATTAGCCTAGGGAGGACGAAAATGACCTAATTGTTCATCCAATGACACAAAAACACCTATCGGATGCACAAGATTGGTTAGAAACCCTAATTGGACAAGATTAAGTGTAGGGAGGACGAAAATGACCTAAATGTTCATTCAATGACACAAAACACCTATTGGATACACATGATTGGTTAAAAACCCGAATAGGACAAGAATTATCCTAGGGAGGACGAAAATGACCTAAATGTTCATCCAATGACCCAAAACACCTATTGGATGCATAAGATTGGTTAAAAACCCAAATTGGACAAGATTAAGTGTAGGGACAATGAAAATGACCTAAATGTTCATCCAATGACACAAAACACCTATTAGATGCACAAGATTGGTCAAAAACCCTAATTGGACAAGATTAAGTGTAGGGAGGACGAAAATGACCTAAATATTCATCCAATGACACAAAACACCTATTGGATGCACAAGATTGGTTAAAAAACCTAATTGGACAAGATTAAGTGTAGGGAGGACGAAAATGACCTAAATGTTCATCCAACGACACAAACACAACTATTGGATGCACAAGATTGGTTAAAAACCCTAATTGGATAAGAATTAGCCTAGGGAGGACGAAAAAGACCTAAGTGTTAATCCAATGACAAAAAACTCCTATTGGATGCACAAGATTGGTTAGAAACCCTAATTGGACAAGATAAAGTGTAGGGAGGACGAAAATGACCTAAATATTCATCCAATGACTCAAAACACCTATTGGATGCACAAGATTGGTTAAAAACCCTAATTGGACAAGATTAAGTGTAGGGAGGACGAAAATGACCTAAATGTTCATCCAATGACACAAAACACCTATTGGATGCACAAGATTGGTTAAAAACCCTAATTGGACAAGAATTATCCTAGGGAGGACGAAAATGATCTAATTGTTCATCCAATTACACTAAAACACCAATTGGATACACAAGATTGGTTAAAAACCCTAATTAGACAAGGTTAAGTGTAGGGATGATGAAAATGACCTAAATATTCATCCAATGACACAAAACCCCTATTGGATGCACAAGATTGGTTAAAAACCCTAATTGGACAAGATTAAGTGTAGGGAGGACGAAAATGACCTAAATGTTCATCCAATGACACAAAACACCTATTGGATGCACAAGATTGGTTAAAAACCCTAATTGGACAAGAATTATCCTAGGGAGGACGAAAATGACCTAATTGTTCATCCAATGACACAAACACACCTATTGGATGCACAAGATTGGTTAGAAACCCTAATTGGACAAGGTTAAGTTTAGGGAGGACGAAAATGACGTAAATATTCGTCCAATGATACAAAACACCTATTGGATGCACAAGATTGGTTAAAAACCCTAATTGGACAAGAATTATCCTAGGGAGGACGAAAATGATCTAATTGTTCATCCAATTACAGAAAAACACCAATTGGATACACAAGATTGGTTAAAAACCCTAATTAGACAAGATTTAAGTGTAGGGATGACGAAAATGACCTAAATATTCATCCAATGACACAAAACACCTACTGGATGCACAAGTTTGGTTAAAAACCCTAATTGGACAAGATTAAGTGTAGGGAGGACGAAAATGACCTAAATGTTCCTCCAATGACACAAAACACCTATTGGATGCACAAGATTGGTTAAAAACCCTAATTGGACAAGAATTAACCTAGGGAGGACGAAAATGACCTAATTGTTCATCCAATGACACAAACACACCTATTGGATGCACAAGATTGGTTAGAAACCCTAATTGGACAAGGTTAAGTTTAGGGAGAAAGAAAATGACGTAAATATTCGTTCAATGATACAAAACACCTATTGGATGCACAAGATTGGTTAAAAACCCTAATTGGACAAGATTAAGTGTAGGGAGGACGAAAATGACCTAAATGTTCATCCAATGACACAAAACACCTATTGGATGCACAAGATTGGTTAAAAACCCTAATTGGACAAGATTAAGTGTAGGGAGGACGAATATGACCTAAATATTCATCCAATGACACAAAACACCTATTGGATGCACAAGATTGGTTAAAAACCCTAATTGGACAAGATTAAGTGTAGGGAGGATGAAAATGACCTAAATGTTCATCCAATGACACAAAACACCTATTGGATGCCCAAGATTGGTCAAAAACCCTAATTGGACAAGATTAAGTGTAGGGAGGACAAAAATGACCTAAATATTCATCCAATGACACAAAACACCTATTGGATGCACAAGATCGGTTAAAAACCCTAATTGGACAAGATTAAGTGTAGGGAGGACGAAAATGACCTAAATGTTCATCCAATGACACAAAACACCTATTGGATGCACAAGATTGGTTAAAAACCCTAATTGGACAAGAATTATCCTAGGGAGGACGAAAATGACCTAATTGTTCATCCCATGACACAAAAACACCAATTGGATGCACAAGATTGGTTAGAAACCCTAATTGGATAAGATAAAGTGTAGGGAGGACGAAAATGACCGAAATGTTCATCCAATGACACAAAACACCTATTGGATGCACAAGATTGGTTAAAAACCCTAATTGGGCAAGATTAAGTGTAGGGAGGACGAAAATGACCTAAATATTCATCCAATGACACAAAACACCTATTGGACGCACAAGATTGGTTAAAAAACCTAATTGGACAAGATTAAGTGTTGGGAGGACGAAAATGACCTAAATGTTCATCCAACGACACAAACACAACTATTGGATGCACAAGATTGGTTAAAAACCCTAATTGGATAAGAATTAGCCTAGGGAGGACGAAAAAGACCTAAGTGTTAATCCAATGACACAAAACTCCTATTGGATGCACAAGATTGGTTAGAAACCCTAATTGGACAAGATAAAGTGTAGGGAGGACGAAAATGACCTAAATGTTCATCCAATGACACAAAACACTTATTGGATGCACAAGATTGGTTAAAAACCCTAATTAGACAAGATTAAGTGTAGGGATGATGAAAATGACCTAAAGATTCATCCAATGACACAAAACACCTATTGGATGCACAAGATTGGTTAGAAACCCTAATTGGACAAGATTAAGTGTAGGGAGGACGAAAATGACCTAAATGTTCATTCAATGACACAAAACACCTATTGGATACACATGATTGGTTAAAAACCCGAATAGGACAAGAATTATCCTAGGGAGGACAAAAATGACCTAATTGTTTATCCAATGACACAAAAACACCAATTGGATGCACAAGATTGGTTAGAAAACCTAATTGGACAAGATAAAGTGTAGGGAGGACGAAAATGACCTAATTGTTCATCCAATGACACAAACACACCTATTGGATGCACAAGATTGGTTAGAAACCCTAATTGGACAAGGTTAAGTTTAGGGAGGACGAAAATGACGTAAATATTCGTCCAATGATACAAAACACCTATTGGATGCACAAGATTGGTTAAAAACCCTAATTCGACAAGAATTAGCCTAGGGAAGACGAAAATGACCTAATTGTTCATCCAATGACAGAAAAACACCAATTGGATGCACAAGATTGGTTAAAAACCCTAATTGGATAAGAATTAGCCTTGGGAGGACGAAAATGACCTAAATGTTCATCCAATGACACAAAACACCTATTGGATGCACAAGATTGGATAAAAACCCTAATTGGACAAGATTACGTGTAAGGAGGACGAGAATGACCTAAATATTCATCCAATGACACAAAACACCTACTGGATGCACAAGATTGGTTAAAAACACTAATTGGACAAGATTAAGTGTAGGGAGGACGAAAATGACCTAAATGTTCATCCAACGACACAAAACACAATTATTGGTTGCTTAAGATTGGTTAGAAACCCTAATTGGACAAGCATAAATGTTCATCCAATGACACAAAAACACCTATTGGATGCACAAGATTGGTTAAAAACCCTAATTGGACAAGATTAAGTGTATGGAGGACGAAAATGATCTAAATGTTTAATCAATGACACAAAACACCTATTGGATGCACAAGATTGGTTAAAAACCCTAATTGGACAAGAATTAGCCTAGGGAGGAAAAAAATGACCTAACTGTTCATCCAATTACACAAAACACCTATTGGATGCACAAGATTGGTTAAAATCCCAAATTGGACAAGCTTAAGTGTAGGGAGGACGAAAATGACCTAAATGTTCATCCAATGACACAAAACACCTATTGGATGCACAAGATTGGTTAAAAACCTTAATTGGACAAGAATTAGCCTAGGGAGGACGAAAATGACCTAATTGTTCATCCAATGACACAAAAACACCTATCGGATGCACAAGATTGGTTAGAAACCCTAATTGGACAAGATTAAGTGTAGGGAGGACGAAAATGACCTAAATGTTCATTCAATGACACAAAACACCTATTGGATACACATGATTGGTTAAAAACCCGAATAGGACAAGAATTATCCTAGGGAGGAAAAAAATGACCTAATTGTTTATCCAATGACACAAAAACACCAATTGGATGCACAAGATTGGTTTGAAAACCTAATTGGACAAGATAAAGTGTAGGGAGGACGAAAATGACCTAAATGTTCATCCAATGACACAAAACACCTATTGGATGCACAAGATTGGTTAAAAACACAAATTGGACAAGATTAAGTGTAGGGAGGACGAAAATGACCTAAATGTTCATGCAATGACACAAAACACCTATTGGTTGCACAAGATTGGTTAAAAACCCAAATTGGACAAGAATTAGCCTAGGGAGGACGAAAATGACCTAATTGTTCATCCAATGACACAAAACACCTATTCGATGCACAAGATTGGTTAAAAACCATTGGACAAGAATTATCCTAGGGAGGAACAAATTGACCTAATTGTTCATCCAATGACACAAAAACACCAATTGGATGCACAAGATTGGTTAGAAACCCTAATTGGACAAGATAAAGTGTAGGGAGGACGAAAATGACCTAAATAATCATCCAATGACACAAAACACCTATTGGATGCACAAGATTGGTTAAAAACCCTAATCGAACAAGATTAAGTGTAGGGAGGACGAAAATGACCTAAATGTTCATCCAATGACACAAAACACCTATTGGATGCACAAGATTGGTTAAAAACCCTAATTGGACAAGAATTATCCTAGGGAGGACGAAAATGACCTAATTGTTCATCCCATGACACAAAAACACCAATTGGATGCACAAGATTGGTTAGAAACCCTAATTGGATAAGATAAAGTGTAGGGAGGACGAAAATGACCGAAATGTTCATCCAATGACACAAAACACCTATTGGATGCACAAGATTGGTTAAAAACCCTAATTGGACAAGATTAAGTGTAGGGAGGACGAAAATGACCTAAATATTCATCCAATGACACAAAACACCTATTGGACGCACAAGATTGGTTAAAAAACCTAATTGGACAAGATTAAGTGTTGGGAGGACGAAAATGACCTAAATGTTCATCCAACGACACAAACACAACTATTGGATGCACAAGATTGGTTAAAAACCCTAATTGGATAAGAATTAGCCTAGGGAGGACGAAAAAGACCTAAGTGTTAATCCAATGACACAAAACTCCTATTGGATGCACAAGATTGGTTAGAAACCCTAATTGGACAAGATAAAGTGTAGGGAGGACGAAAATGACCTAAATGTTCATCCAATGACACAAAACACTTATTGGATGCACAAGATTGGTTAAAAACCCTAATTAGACAAGATTAAGTGTAGGGATGATGAAAATGACCTAAATATTCATCCAATGACACAAAACACCTATTGGATGCACAAGATTGGTTAGAAACCCTAATTGGACAAGATTAAGTGTAGGGAGGACGAAAATGACCTAAATGTTCATTCAATGACACAAAACACCTATTGGATACACATGATTGGTTAAAAACCCGAATAGGACAAGAATTATCCTAGGGAGGACAAAAATGACCTAATTGTTTATCCAATGACACAAAAACACCAATTGGATGCACAAGATTGGTTAGAAAACCTAATTGGACAAGATAAAGTGTAGGGAGGACGAAAATGACCTAAATGTTCATCCAATGACACAAAACACCTATTGGATGCACAAGATTGGTTAAAAACCCTAATTGGACAAGATTAAGTGTAGGGAGGACGAAAATGACCTAAATGTTCATCCAATGACACAAAAACACCTATCGGAGGCACAAGATTGGTTAGAAACCCTAATTGAACAAGATTAAGTGTAGGGAGGACGAAAATGACCTAAATGTTCATCCAATGACACAAAACACCTATTGGATGCACAAGATTGGTTAAAAACCCTAATTGGATTAGAATTAGAATAAGGAGGACGAAAATGACCGAAATATTCATCCAATGACACAAAACACCTATTGGATGCACAAGATTGGTTAAAAACCCTAATTGGACAAGAATTATCCTAGGGAGGACGAAAATGACCTAATTGTTCATCCAATGACACAAAACACCTATTGGATGCACAAGATTGGTTAGAAACCGTAATTTGACAAGATAAAGTGTCGGGAGGACGAAAATGACCTAAATGATCATCCAATGACACAAAACACCTATTGGATGCACAAGATTGGTTAAAAACCCTAATTGGACAAGAATTAGCCTAGGGAGGACGAAAATGACCTAATTGTTCATCCAATGACACAAACACACCTATTGGATGCACAAGATTGGATAGAAACCCTAATTGGACAAGGTTAAGTTTAGAAAGGACGAAAATGACGTAAATATTCGTCCAATGATAAAAAACACCTATTGAATGCACAAGATTGGTTAAAAACCCTAATTGGACAAGAATTATCCTAGGGAGGACGAAAATGATCTAATTGTTCATCCAATTACACAAAAACACCAATTGGATACACAAGATTGGTTAAAAACCCTAATTAGACAAGATTAAGTGTAGGGATGACGAAAATGACCTAAATATTCATCCAATGACACAAAACACCTATTGGATGCACAAGTTTGGTTAAAAACCCTAATTGGACAAGATTAAGTGTAGGGAGGACGAAAATGACCTAAATGTTCATTCAATGACACAAAACACCTATTGGATGCACAAGATTGGTTAAAAACCCTAATTGGACAAGAATTATCCTAGGGAGGACGAAAATGACCTAATTGTTCATCCAATGACACAAACACACCTATTGGATGCACAAGATTGGTTAGAAACCCTAATTGGACAAGGTTAAGTTTAGGGAGGACGAAAATGACGTAAATATTCGTCCAATGATACAAAACAGCTATTGGATGCACAAGATTAGTTAGAAACCCTAATTGGACAAGATAAAGTGTAGGGAGGACGAAAATGACCTAAATGTTCATCCAATGACACAAAACACTTATTGGATGCACAAGATTGGTTAAAAACCCTAATTAGACAAGATTAAGTGTAGGGAGGACGAAAATGACCTAAATATTCATCCAATGACACAAAACACCTATTGGATGCACAAGATTGGTTAAAAAACCTAATCGGACAAGATTAAGTGTTGGGAGGACGGAAATGACCTAAATGTTCATCCAATGACACAAAACACCTATTGGATGCACAAGATTGGTTAAAAACCCTAATTGGACAAGAATTATAATAGGGAGGACGAAAATGACCTAATTGTTCATCCAATGACACAAAAACACCAATTGGATGCACAAGAATTGTTAGAAACCCTAATTGGACAAGATAAAGTGTAGGGAGGACGAAAATGACCAAAATGTTCATCCAATGACCCAAAACACCTATTGGATGCATAAGATTGGTTAAAAACCCAAATTGGACAAGATTAAGTGTAGGGAGAACGAAAATGACGTAAATATTCGTCCAATGATACAAAACACCTATTGGATGCACAAGATTAGTTAGAAACCCTAATTGGACAAGATAAAGTGTAGGGAGGACGAAAATGAGCTAAATGTTCATCCAATGACCCAAAACACCTATTGGATGCATAAGATTGGTTAAAAACCCAAATTAGACAATATTAAGTGTAGGGAGAACGAAAATGACGTAAATATTCGTCCAATGATACAAAACACCTATTGGATGCACAAGATTGGTTAAAAACCCTAATTGGACAAGAATTATCCTAGGGAGGACGAAAATGACCTAATTGTTCATCCAATGACACAAAACACCTATTGGATGCACAAGATTGGTTAGAAACCGTAATTTGACAAGATAAAGTGTCGGGAGGACGAAAATGACCTAAATGATCATCCAATGACACAAAACACCTATTGGATGCACAAGATTGGTTAAAAACCCTAATTGGACAAGAATTAGCCTAGGGAGGACGAAAATGACCTAATTGTTCATCCAATGACACAAACACACCTATTGGATGCACAAGATTGGATAGAAACCCTAATTGGACAAGGTTAAGTTTAGAAAGGACGAAAATGACGTAAATATTCGTCCAATGATACAAAACACCTATTGGATGCACAAGATTGGTTAAAAACCCTAATTGGACAAGAATTATCCTAGGGAGGACGAAAATGACCTAATTGTTCATCCAATGACACAAACACACCTATTGGATGCACAAGATTGGTTAAAAACCCTAATTGGACAAGAATTATCCTAGGGAGAACGAAAATGACCTAATTGTTCATCCAATGATACAAACACACCTATTGGATGCACAAGATTGGTTAGAAACCCTAATTGGACAAGGTTAAGTTTAGGGAGGACGAAAATGACGTAAATATTCGTCCAATGATACAAAACACCTATTGGATGCACAAGATTGGTTAAAAACCCTAATTCGACAAGAATTAGCCTAGGGAAGACGAAAATGACCTAATTGTTCATCCAATGACAGAAAAACACCAATTGGATGCACAAGATTGGTTAAAAACCCTAATTGGATAAGAATTAGCCTTGGGAGGACGAAAATGACCTAAATGTTCATCCAATGACACAAAACACCTATTGGATGCACAAGATTGGATAAAAACCCTAATTGGACAAGATTACGTGTAAGGAGGACGAGAATGACCTAAATATTCATCCAATGACACAAAACACCTACTGGATGCACAAGATTGGTTAAAAACACTAATTGGACAAGATTAAGTGTAGGGAGGACGAAAATGACCTAAATGTTCATGCAATGACACAAAACACCTATTGGTTGCGCAAGATTGGTTAAAAACCCAAATTGGACAAGAATTAGCCTAGGGAGGACGAAAATGACCTAATTGTTCATCCAATGACACAAAACACCTATTCGATGCACAAGATTGGTTAAAAACCCTAATTGAACAAGAATTATCCTAGGGAGGAACAAATTGACCTAATTGTTCATCCAATGACACAAAAACACCAATTGGATGCACAAGATTGGTTAGAAACCCTAATTGGACAAGATAAAGTGTAGGGAGGACGAAAATGACCTAAATAATCATCCAATGACACAAAACACCTATTGGATGCACAAGATTGGTTAAAAACCCTAATCGAACAAGATTAAGTGTAGGGAGGACGAAAATGACCTAAATGTTCATCCAATGACACAAAACACCTATTGGATGCACAAGATTGGTTAAAAACCCTAATTGGACAAGAATTATCCTAGGGAGGACGAAAATGACCTAATTGTTCATCCCATGACACAAAAACACCAATTGGATGCACAAGATTGGTTAGAAACCCTAATTGGATAAGATAAAGTGTAGGGAGGACGAAAATGACCGAAATGTTCATCCAATGACACAAAACACCTATTGGATGCACAAGATTGGTTAAAAACCCTAATTGGACAAGATTAAGTGTAGGGAGGACGAAAATGACCTAAATATTCATCCAATGACACAAAACACCTATTGGACGCACAAGATTGGTTAAAAAACCTAATTGGACAAGATTAAGTGTTGGGAGGACGAAAATGACCTAAATGTTCATCCAACGACACAAACACAACTATTGGATGCACAAGATTGGTTAAAAACCCTAATTGGATAAGAATTAGCCTAGGGAGGACGAAAAAGACCTAAGTGTTAATCCAATGACACAAAACTCCTATTGGATGCACAAGATTGGTTAGAAACCCTAATTGGACAAGATAAAGTGTAGGGAGGACGAAAATGACCTAAATGTTCATCCAATGACACAAAACACTTATTGGATGCACAAGATTGGTTAAAAACCCTAATTAGACAAGATTAAGTGTAGGGATGATGAAAATGACCTAAATATTCATCCAATGACACAAAACACCTATTGGATGCACAAGATTGGTTAGAAACCCTAATTGGACAAGATTAAGTGTAGGGAGGACGAAAATGACCTAAATGTTCATTCAATGACACAAAACACCTATTGGATACACATGATTGGTTAAAAACCCGAATAGGACAAGAATTATCCTAGGGAGGACAAAAATGACCTAATTGTTTATCCAATGACACAAAAACACCAATTGGATGCACAAGATTGGTTAGAAAACCTAATTGGACAAGATAAAGTGTAGGGAGGACGAAAATGACCTAATTGTTCATCCAATGACACAAACACACCTATTGGATGCACAAGATTGGTTAGAAACCCTAATTGGACAAGGTTAAGTTTAGGGAGGACGAAAATGACGTAAATATTCGTCCAATGATACAAAACACCTATTGGATGCACAAGATTGGTTAAAAACCCTAATTCGACAAGAATTAGCCTAGGGAAGACGAAAATGACCTAATTGTTCATCCAATGACAGAAAAACACCAATTGGATGCACAAGATTGGTTAAAAACCCTAATTGGATAAGAATTAGCCTTGGGAGGACGAAAATGACCTAAATGTTCATCCAATGACACAAAACACCTATTGGATGCACAAGATTGGATAAAAACCCTAATTGGACAAGATTACGTGTAAGGAGGACGAGAATGACCTAAATATTCATCCAATGACACAAAACACCTACTGGATGCACAAGATTGGTTAAAAACACTAATTGGACAAGATTAAGTGTAGGGAGGACGAAAATGACCTAAATGTTCATCCAACGACACAAAACACAATTATTGGTTGCTTAAGATTGGTTAGAAACCCTAATTGGACAAGCATAAATGTTCATCCAATGACACAAAAACACCTATTGGATGCACAAGATTGGTTAAAAACCCTAATTGGACAAGATTAAGTGTATGGAGGACGAAAATGATCTAAATGTTTAATCAATGACACAAAACACCTATTGGATGCACAAGATTGGTTAAAAACCCTAATTGGACAAGAATTAGCCTAGGGAGGAAAAAAATGACCTAACTGTTCATCCAATTACACAAAACACCTATTGGATGCACAAGATTGGTTAAAATCCCAAATTGGACAAGCTTAAGTGTAGGGAGGACGAAAATGACCTAAATGTTCATCCAATGACACAAAACACCTATTGGATGCACAAGATTGGTTAAAAACCTTAATTGGACAAGAATTAGCCTAGGGAGGACGAAAATGACCTAATTGTTCATCCAATGACACAAAAACACCTATCGGATGCACAAGATTGGTTAGAAACCCTAATTGGACAAGATTAAGTGTAGGGAGGACGAAAATGACCTAAATGTTCATTCAATGACACAAAACACCTATTGGATACACATGATTGGTTAAAAACCCGAATAGGACAAGAATTATCCTAGGGAGGAAAAAAATGACCTAATTGTTTATCCAATGACACAAAAACACCAATTGGATGCACAAGATTGGTTTGAAAACCTAATTGGACAAGATAAAGTGTAGGGAGGACGAAAATGACCTAAATGTTCATCCAATGACACAAAACACCTATTGGATGCACAAGATTGGTTAAAAACCCTAATTGGACAAGAATTAGCCTAGGGAGGACGAAAATGACCTAATTGTTCATCCAATGACACAAAAACACCTATCGGATGCACAAGATTGGTTAGAAACCCTAATTGGACAAGATTAAGTGTAGGGAGGACGAAAATGACCTAAATGTTCATTCAATGACACAAAACACCTATTGGATACACATGATTGGTTAAAAACCCGAATAGGACAAGAATTATCCTAGGGAGGACGAAAATGACCTAAATGTTCATCCAATGACCCAAAACACCTATTGGATGCATAAGATTGGTTAAAAACCCAAATTGGACAAGATTAAGTGTAGGGACAATGAAAATGACCTAAATGTTCATCCAATGACACAAAACATCTATTAGATGCACAAGATTGGTCAAAAACCCTAATTGGACAAGATTAAGTGTAGGGAGGACGAAAATGACCTAAATATTCATCCAATGACACAAAACACCTATTGGATGCACAAGATTGGTTAAAAAACCTAATTGGACAAGATTAAGTGTTGGGAGGACGGAAATGACCTAATTGTTCATCCAACGACACAAACACAACTATTGGATGCACAAGATTGGTTAAAAACCCTAATTGGATAAGAATTAGCCTAGGGAGGACGAAAAAGACCTAAGTGTTAATCCAATGACACAAAACTCCTATTGGATGCACAAGATTGGTTAGAAACCCTAATTGGACAAGATAAAGTGTAGGGAGGACGAAAATGACCTAAATGTTCATCCAATGACACAAAACACTTATTGGATGCACAAGATTGGTTTAAAACCCTAATTAGACAAGATTAAGTGTAGGGATGACGAAAATGACCTAAATATTCATCCAATGACACAAAACACCTATTGGATGCACAAGATTGGTTAAAAACCCTAATTGGACAAGATTAAGTGTAGGGAGGACGAAAATGATCTAAATGTTCATCCAATGACACAAAACACCTATTGGATGCACAAGATTGGTTAAAAACCCTAATTGGACAAGAATTATCCTAGGGAGAACGAAAATGACCTAATTGTTCATCCAATGACACAAACACACCTATTGGATGCACAAGATTGGTTAGAAACCCTAATTGGACAAGGTTAAGTTTAGGGAGGACGAAAATGATGTAAATATTCGTCCATTGATACGAAACACCTATTGGATGCACAAGATTGGTTAAAAACCCTAATTCGACAAGAATTAGCCTAGGGAAGACGAAAATGACCTAATTGTTCATCCAATGACACAAACACACCTATTGGATGCACAAGATTGGTTAAAAACCCTAATTGGATAAGAATTAGCCTAGGGAGGACGAAAATGACCTAAATGTTCATCCAATGACACAAAACACCTATTGGATGCACAAGAATGGTTAAAAACCCTAATTGGACAAGATTAAGTGTAGGGAGGACGAAAATGACCTAAATGTTCATCCAATGACACAAAACACCTATTGGATGCACAAGATTGGTTAAAAACCCTAATTGGACAAGAATTATCATAGGGTGGACGAAAATGACCTAATTGTTCATCCAATGACACAAAAACACCAATTGGATGCAGAAGAATTGTTAGAAACCCTAATTGGACAAGATAAAGTGTAGGGAGGACGAAAATGACCTAAATGTTCATCCAATGACCCAAAACACCTATTGGATGCATAAGATTGGTTAAAAACCCAAATTGGACAAGATTAAGTGTAGGGAGAACGAAAATGACGTAAATATTCGTCCAATGATACAAAACACCTGTTGGATGCACAAGATTGGTTAGAAACCCTAATTCGACAAGATAAAGTGTAGGGAGGACGAAAATGACCTAAATGTTCATCCAATGACACAAAACACTTATTGGATGCACAAGATTGGTTAAAAACCCTAATTAGACAAGATTAAGTGTAGGGATGACGAAAATGACCTAAATCTTCATCCAATGACACAGAACACCTATTGGATGCACAAGATTGGTTAAAAACCCTAATTGGACAAGATAAAGTGTAGGGAGGACGAAAATAACCTAAATGTTCATCCAATGACACAAAACACTTATTGGATGCACAAGATTGGTTAAAAACCCTAATTAGACAAGATTAAGTGTAGGGATGACGAAAATGACCTAAATATTCATCCAATGACACAAAACACCTATTGGATGCACAAGATTGGTTAGAAACCCTAATTGGACAAGATTAAGTGTAGGGAGGACGAAAATGACCTAAATGTTCATCCAATGACACAAAACACCTATTGGATGCACAAGATTGGTTAAAAACCCTAATTGGACAAGAATTATCATAGGGAGGACGAAAATGACCTAATTGTTCATCCAATGATACAAAAACACCAATTGGATGCACAAGAATTGTTAGAAACCCTAATTGGACAAGATAAAGTGTAGGGAGGACGAAAATGACCTAAATGTTCATCCAATGACACAAAACACTTATTGGATGCACAAGATTGGTTAAAAACCCTAATTAGACAAGATTAAGTGTAGGGATGACGAAAATGACCTAAATATTCATTCAATGACACAAAACACCTATTGGATGCACAAGATTGGTTAAAAACCCTAATTGGACAAGATTAAGTGTAGGGAGGACGAAAATGACCTAAATGTTCATCCAATGACACAAAACACCTATTGGATGCACAAGATTGGTTAAAAACCCTAATTGGACAAGAATTATCCTAGGGAGGACGAAAATGATCTAATTGTTCATCCAATTACACTAAAACACCAATTGGATACACAAGATTGGTTAAAAACCCTAATTAGACAAGGTTAAGTGTAGGGATGATGAAAATGACCTAAATATTCATCCAATGACACAAAACCCCTATTGGATGCACAAGATTGGTTAAAAACCCTAATTGGACAAGATTAAGTGTAGGGAGGACGAAAATGACCTAAATGTTCATCCAATGACACAAAACACCTATTGGATGCACAAGATTGGTTAAAAACCCTAATTGGACAAGAATTATCCTAGGGAGGACGAAAATGACCTAATTGTTCATCCAATGACACAAACACACCTATTGGATGCACAAGATTGGTTAGAAACCCTAATTGGACAAGGTTAAGTTTAGGGAGGACGAAAATGACGTAAATATTCGTCCAATGATACAAAACACCTATTGGATGCACAAGATTGGTTAAAAACCCTAATTCGACAAGAATTAGCCTAGGGAAGACGAAAATGACCTAATTGTTCATCCAATGACAGAAAAACACCAATTGGATGCACAAGATTGGTTAAAAACCCTAATTGGATAAGAATTAGCCTTGGGAGGACGAAAATGACCTAAATGTTCATCCAATGACACAAAACACCTATTGGATGCACAAGATTGGATAAAAACCCTAATTGGACAAGATTACGTGTAAGGAGGACGAGAATGACCTAAATATTCATCCAATGACACAAAACACCTACTGGATGCACAAGATTGGTTAAAAACACTAATTGGACAAGATTAAGTGTAGGGAGGACGAAAATGACCTAAATGTTCATCCAACGACACAAAACACAATTATTGGTTGCTTAAGATTGGTTAGAAACCCTAATTGGACAAGCATAAATGTTCATCCAATGACACAAAAACACCTATTGGATGCACAAGATTGGTTAAAAACCCTAATTGGACAAGATTAAGTGTATGGAGGACGAAAATGATCTAAATGTTTAATCAATGACACAAAACACCTATTGGATGCACAAGATTGGTTAAAAACCCTAATTGGACAAGAATTAGCCTAGGGAGGAAAAAAATGACCTAACTGTTCATCCAATTACACAAAACACCTATTGGATGCACAAGATTGGTTAAAATCCCAAATTGGACAAGCTTAAGTGTAGGGAGGACGAAAATGACCTAAATGTTCATCCAATGACACAAAACACCTATTGGATGCACAAGATTGGTTAAAAACCTTAATTGGACAAGAATTAGCCTAGGGAGGACGAAAATGACCTAATTGTTCATCCAATGACACAAAAACACCTATCGGATGCACAAGATTGGTTAGAAACCCTAATTGGACAAGATTAAGTGTAGGGAGGACGAAAATGACCTAAATGTTCATTCAATGACACAAAACACCTATTGGATACACATGATTGGTTAAAAACCCGAATAGGACAAGAATTATCCTAGGGAGGAAAAAAATGACCTAATTGTTTATCCAATGACACAAAAACACCAATTGGATGCACAAGATTGGTTTGAAAACCTAATTGGACAAGATAAAGTGTAGGGAGGACGAAAATGACCTAAATGTTCATCCAATGACACAAAACACCTATTGGATGCACAAGATTGGTTAAAAACACAAATTGGACAAGATTAAGTGTAGGGAGGACGAAAATGACCTAAATGTTCATGCAATGACACAAAACACCTATTGGTTGCACAAGATTGGTTAAAAACCCAAATTGGACAAGAATTAGCCTAGGGAGGACGAAAATGACCTAATTGTTCATCCAATGACACAAAACACCTATTCGATGCACAAGATTGGTTAAAAACCATTGGACAAGAATTATCCTAGGGAGGAACAAATTGACCTAATTGTTCATCCAATGACACAAAAACACCAATTGGATGCACAAGATTGGTTAGAAACCCTAATTGGACAAGATAAAGTGTAGGGAGGACGAAAATGACCTAAATGTTCATCCAATGACACAAAACACCTATTGGATGCACAAGATTGGTTAAAAACCCTAATTAGACAAGATTAAGTGTAGGGATGACGAAAATGACCTAAATATTCATTCAATGACACAAAACACCTATTGGATGCACAAGATTGGTTAAAAACCCTAATTGGACAAGAATTATCCTAGGGAGAACGAAAATGACCTAATTGTTCATCCAATGACACAAACACACCTATTGGATGCACAAGATTGGTTAGAAACCCTAATTGGACAAGGTTAAGTTTAGGGAGGACGAAAATGACGTAAATATTCGTCCAATGATACAAAACACCTATTGGATGCACAAGATTGGTTAAAAACCCTAATTCGACAAGATTAAGTGTAGGGATGACGAAAATGACCTAAATATTCATCCAATGACACAAAACACCTATTGGATGCACAAGATTGGTTAAAAACCCTAATTAGACAAGATAAAGTGTAGGGAGGACGAAAATGACCTAAATGTTCATCCAATGACACAAAACACTTATTGGATGCACAAGATTGGTTAAAAACCCTAATTAGACAAGATTAAGTGTAGGGATGACGAAAATGACCTAAATATTCATCCAATGACACAAAACACCTATTGGATGCACAAGATTGGTTAGAAACCCTAATTGGACAAGATTAAGTGTAGGGAGGACGAAAATGACCTAAATGTTCATTCAATGACACAAAACACCTATTGGATACACATGATTGGTTAAAAACCCGAATAGGACAAGAATTATCCTAGGGAGGACAAAAATGACCTAATTGTTTATCCAATGACACAAAAACACCAATTGGATGCACAAGATTGGTTAGAAAACCTAATTGGACAAGATAAAGTGTAGGGAGGACGAAAATGACCTAATTGTTCATCCAATGACACAAACACACCTATTGGATGCACAAGATTGGTTAGAAACCCTAATTGGACAAGGTTAAGTTTAGGGAGGACGAAAATGACGTAAATATTCGTCCAATGATACAAAACACCTATTGGATGCACAAGATTGGTTAAAAACCCTAATTCGACAAGAATTAGCCTAGGGAAGACGAAAATGACCTAATTGTTCATCCAATGACAGAAAAACACCAATTGGATGCACAAGATTGGTTAAAAACCCTAATTGGATAAGAATTAGCCTTGGGAGGACGAAAATGACCTAAATGTTCATCCAATGACACAAAACACCTATTGGATGCACAAGATTGGATAAAAACCCTAATTGGACAAGATTACGTGTAAGGAGGACGAGAATGACCTAAATATTCATCCAATGACACAAAACACCTACTGGATGCACAAGATTGGTTAAAAACACTAATTGGACAAGATTAAGTGTAGGGAGGACGAAAATGACCTAAATGTTCATCCAACGACACAAAACACAATTATTGGTTGCTTAAGATTGGTTAGAAACCCTAATTGGACAAGCATAAATGTTCATCCAATGACACAAAAACACCTATTGGATGCACAAGATTGGTTAAAAACCCTAATTGGACAAGATTAAGTGTATGGAGGACGAAAATGATCTAAATGTTTAATCAATGACACAAAACACCTATTGGATGCACAAGATTGGTTAAAAACCCTAATTGGACAAGAATTAGCCTAGGGAGAAAAAAATGACCTAACTGTTCATCCAATTACACAAAACACCTATTGGATGCACAAGATTGGTTAAAATCCCAAATTGGACAAGCTTAAGTGTAGGGAGGACGAAAATGACCTAAATGTTCATCCAATGACACAAAACACCTATTGGATGCACAAGATTGGTTAAAAACCTTAATTGGACAAGAATTAGCCTAGGGAGGACGAAAATGACCTAATTGTTCATCCAATGACACAAAAACACCTATCGGATGCACAAGATTGGTTAGAAACCCTAATTGGACAAGATTAAGTGTAGGGAGGACGAAAATGACCTAAATGTTCATTCAATGACACAAAACACCTATTGGATACACATGATTGGTTAAAAACCCGAATAGGACAAGAATTATCCTAGGGAGGAAAAAAATGACCTAATTGTTTATCCAATGACACAAAAACACCAATTGGATGCACAAGATTGGTTTGAAAACCTAATTGGACAAGATAAAGTGTAGGGAGGACGAAAATGACCTAAATGTTCATCCAATGACACAAAACACCTATTGGATGCACAAGATTGGTTAAAAACACAAATTGGACAAGATTAAGTGTAGGGAGGACGAAAATGACCTAAATGTTCATGCAATGACACAAAACACCTATTGGTTGCACAAGATTGGTTAAAAACCCAAATTGGACAAGAATTAGCCTAGGGAGGACGAAAATGACCTAATTGTTCATCCAATGACACAAAACACCTATTCGATGCACAAGATTGGTTAAAAACCATTGGACAAGAATTATCCTAGGGAGGAACAAATTGACCTAATTGTTCATCCAATGACACAAAAACACCAATTGGATGCACAAGATTGGTTAGAAACCCTAATTGGACAAGATAAAGTGTAGGGAGGACGAAAATGACCTAAATAATCATCCAATGACACAAAACACCTATTGGATGCACAAGATTGGTTAAAAACCCTAATCGAACAAGATTAAGTGTAGGGAGGACGAAAATGACCTAAATGTTCATCCAATGACACAAAACACCTATTGGATGCACAAGATTGGTTAAAAACCCTAATTGGACAAGAATTATCCTAGGGAGGACGAAAATGACCTAATTGTTCATCCCATGACACAAAAACACCAATTGGATGCACAAGATTGGTTAGAAACCCTAATTGGATAAGATAAAGTGTAGGGAGGACGAAAATGACCGAAATGTTCATCCAATGACACAAAACACCTATTGGATGCACAAGATTGGTTAAAAACCCTAATTGGACAAGATTAAGTGTAGGGAGGACGAAAATGACCTAAATATTCATCCAATGACACAAAACACCTATTGGACGCACAAGATTGGTTAAAAAACCTAATTGGACAAGATTAAGTGTTGGGAGGACGAAAATGACCTAAATGTTCATCCAACGACACAAACACAACTATTGGATGCACAAGATTGGTTAAAAACCCTAATTGGATAAGAATTAGCCTAGGGAGGACGAAAAAGACCTAAGTGTTAATCCAATGACACAAAACTCCTATTGGATGCACAAGATTGGTTAGAAACCCTAATTGGACAAGATAAAGTGTAGGGAGGACGAAAATGACCTAAATGTTCATCCAATGACACAAAACACTTATTGGATGCACAAGATTGGTTAAAAACCCTAATTAGACAAGATTAAGTGTAGGGATGATGAAAATGACCTAAATATTCATCCAATGACACAAAACACCTATTGGATGCACAAGATTGGTTAGAAACCCTAATTGGACAAGATTAAGTGTAGGGAGGACGAAAATGACCTAAATGTTCATTCAATGACACAAAACACCTATTGGATACACATGATTGGTTAAAAACCCGAATAGGACAAGAATTATCCTAGGGAGGACAAAAATGACCTAATTGTTTATCCAATGACACAAAAACACCAATTGGATGCACAAGATTGGTTAGAAAACCTAATTGGACAAGATAAAGTGTAGGGAGGACGAAAATGACCTAAATGTTCATCCAATGGCACAAAACACCTATTGGATGCACAAGATTGGTTAAAAACACAAATTGGACAAGATTAAGTGTAGGGAGGACGAAAATGACCTAAATGTTCATGCAATGACACAAAACACCTATTGGTTGCACAAGATTGGTTAAAAACCCAAATTGGACAAGAATTAGCCTAGGGAGGACGAAAATGACCTAATTGTTCATCCAATGACACAAAAACACCTATCGGATGCACAAGATTGGTTAGAAACCCTAATTGGACAAGATTAAGTGTAGGGAGGACGAAAATGACCTAAATGTTCATCCAATGACACAAAACACCTATTGGATGCACAAGATTGGTTAAAAACCCTAATTGGACAAGATTAAGTGTAGGGAGGACGAAAATGACCTAAATATTCATCCAACGACACAAAACACAATTATTGGTTGCTTAAGATTGGTTAGAAACCCTAATTGGACAATCATAAATGTTCATCCAATGACACAAAAACACCTATTGGATGCACAAGATTGGTTAAAAACCCTAATTGGACAAGATTAAGTGTATGGAGGACGAAAATGACCTAAATGTTCAATCAATGACACAAAACACCTATTGGATGCATAAGATTGGTTAAAAACCCTAATTGGACAAGAATTAGCCTAGGGAGGAAAAAAATGACCTAAATGTTCATCCAATTACGCAAAACACCTATTGGATGCACAAGATTGGTTAAAAACCCAAATTGGACAAGCTTAAGTGTAGGGAGGACGAAAATGACCTAAATGTTCATCCAATGACACAAAACACCTATTGGATGCACAAGATTGGTTAAAAACCCTAATTGGACAAGAATTAGCCTAGGGAGGACGAAAATGACCTAATTGTTCATCCAATGACACAAAACACCAATTGGACGCACAAGATTGGTTAAAAACCCTAATTTGACAAGAATTAGCCTAGGGAGGACGAAAATGACCTAATTGTTCATCCAATGACACAAAACACCAATTGGATGCACAAGATTGGTTAAAAACACTAATTGGACAAGAATTAGCCTAAGGAGGACGAAAATGACCTAATTGTTCATCCAATGACACAAAACACCTATTGGATGCACAAGATTGGTTAGAAACCCTAATTGGACAAGATTAAGTTTAGGGAGGACGAAAATGACCTAAATGTTCATCCAATGACACAAAACACCTATTGGATGCACAAGATTGCTTAAAAACCCTAATTGGACAAGAATTAGCCTAGGGAGGACGAAAATGACCTAAATGTTCATCCAATGACACAAAACACCTATTGGATGCACAAGATTGGTTAAAAACCCTAATTGGACAAGATTAAGTGTAGGGAGGACGAGAATGACCTAAATATTCATCCAATGACACAAAACACCTACTGGATGCACAAGATTGGTTAAAAACCCTAATTGGACAAGATTAAGTGTAGGGAGGACGAAAATGACCTAAATGTTCATCCAACGACACAAACACAACTATTGGTTGCTTAAGATTGGTTAGATACCCTAATTGGACAAGAATAAGCCTAGGGAGGATAGAACTGACCTAAATGTTCATCCAATGACACAAAACACCTATTGGATGCACAAGATTGGTTAAAAACCCTAATTGGACAAGAATTATCCTAGGGAGGACGAAAATGACCTAATTGTTCATCCAATGACACAAACACACCTATTGGATGCACAAGATTGGTTAGAAACCCTAATTGGACAAGGTTAAGTTTAGGGAGGACGAAAATGACGTAAATATTCGTCCAATGATACAAAACACCTATTGGATGCACAAGATTGGTTAAAAACCCTAATTCGACAAGAATTAGCCTAGGGTAGACGAAAATGACCTAATTGTTCATCCAATGACAGAAAAACACCAATTGGATGCACAAGATTGGTTAAAAACCCTAATTGGATAAGAATTAGCCCCGGGAGGACGAAAATGACCTAAATGTTCATCCAATGACACAAAACACCTATTGGATGCACAAGATTGGTTAAAAACCCTAATTGGACAAGATTAAGTGTAGGGAGGACGAAAATGACCTAAATGTTCATCCAATGACACAAAAACACCTAATGGATGCACAAAATCGGTTAAAAACCCTAATTGGACTACATTAAGTGTAGGGAGGATGAAAATGACCTAAATGGTCATCCAATGACACAAAACACCTATTGGATGCACAAGATTGGTTAAAAACCCTAATTGGACAAGAATTAGCCTAGGGAGGTCGAAAATGACCTAATTGTTCATCCAATGACACAAACACATCTATTGGATGCACAAGATTGGTTAGAAACCCTAATTGGACAAGCATAAGCCTAGGGAGGATGAAAATGACCTAAATGTTCATCCAATGACACAAAACACCTATTGGATGCACAAGATTGGTTAAAAACCCTAATTGGACAAGAATTAGCCTAGGGAGGACGAAAATGACCTAAATGTTCATCCAATGACACAAAAACACCTATCGGATGCACAAGATTGGTTAGAAACCCTAATTGGACAAGATTAAGTGTAGGGAGGACGAAAATGACCTAAATGTTCATTCAATGACACAAAACACCTATTGGATACACATGATTGGTTAAAAACCCGAATAGGACAAGAATTATCCTAGGGAGGACAAAAATGACCTAATTGTTTATCCAATGACACAAAAACACCAATTGGATGCACAAGATTGGTTAGAAAACCTAATTGGACAAGATAAAGTGTAGGGAGGACGAAAATGACCTAAATGTTCATCCAATGACACAAAACACCTATTGGATGCACAAGATTGGTTAAAAACACAAATTGGACAAGATTAAATGTAGGGAGGACGAAAATGACCTAAATGTTCATGCAATGACACAAAACACCAATTGGATGCACAAGATTGGTTAAAAACCCAAATTGGACAAGAATTAGCCTAGGGAGGACGAAAATGACCTAATTGTTCATCCAATGACACAAAACACCTATTCGATGCACAAGATTGGTTAAAAACCCTAATTGGAATGGAATTATGCTAGGGAGGACGAAAATGACCTAATTGTTCATCCAATGACACAAAAACACCAATTGGATGCACAAGATTGGTTAGAAACCCTAATTGGATAAGATAAAGTGTAGGGACGACGAAAATGACCTAAATGTTCATCCAATGACACAAAACACCTATTGGATGCACAAGATTGGTTAAAAAACCTAATTGGACAAGATTAAGTGTTGGGAGGACGGAAATGACCTAAATGTTGATCCAACGACACAAACACAACTATTGGATGCACAAGATTGGTTAAAAACCCTAATTGGATAAGAATTAGCCTAGGGAGGACGAAAAAGACCTAAGTGTTAATCCAATGACACAAAACTCCTATTGGTTGCACAAGATTGTATAGAAACCCTAATTGGATAAGATAAAGTGTAGGGAGGACGAAAATGACCTAAATGTTCATCCAATGACACAAAACACTTATCGGATGCACAAGATTGGTTAAAAACCCTAATTAGAAGAGATTAAGTGTAGGGATGACGAAAATGACCTAAATATTCGTCCAATGACACAAAACACCTATTGGATGCACAAGATTGGTTAAAAACCCTAATTGGACAAGATTAAGTGTAGGGAGGACGAAAATGACCTAAATGTTCATCCAATGACACAAAACACCTATTGGATGCACAAGATTGGTTAAAAACCCTAATTGGACAAGATTAAGTGTAGGGAGCACGAAAATGACCTAAATGTTCATCCAATGACACAAAACACCTATTGGATGCACAAGATTGGTTAAAAACCCTAATTGGACAAGATTAAGTGTAGGGAGGACGAAAATGACCTAAATGTTCATCCAATGACACAACACACCTATTGGATGCACAAGATTGGTTAAAAACCCTAATTGGATAAGAATTATCCTAGGGAGAACGAAAATGACCTAATTGTTCATCCAATGACACAAACACACCTATTGGATGCACAAGATTGGTTAGAAACCCTAATTCGACAAGGTTAAGTTTAGGGAGGACGAAAATGACGTAAATATTCGTCCAATGATACAAAACACCTATTGGATGCACAAGATTGGTTAAAAACCCTAATTCGACAAGAATTAGCCTAGGGAAGACGAAAATGACCTAATTGTTCATCCAATGACACAAACACACCTATTGGATGCACAAGATTGGTTAAAAACCCTAATTGGACAAGATAAAGTGTAGGGAGGACGAAAATGACCTAAATGTTCATCCAATGACACAAAACACCTATTGGATGCACAAGATTGGTTAAAAACCCTAATTGGATAAGAATTATCCTAGGGAGAACGAAAATGACCTAATTGTTCATCCAATGACACAAACACACCTATTGGATGCACAAGATTGGTTAGAAACCCTAATTCGACAAGGTTAAGTTTAGGGAGGACGAAAATGACGTAAATATTCGTCCAATGATACAAAACACCTATTGGATGCACAAGATTGGTTAAAAACCCTAATTCGACAAGAATTAGCCTAGGGAAGACGAAAATGACCTAATTGTTCATCCAATGACAGAAAAACACCAATTGGATGCACAAGATTGGTTAAAAACCCTAATTGGATAAGAATTAGCCTTGGGAGGACGAAAATGACCTAAATGTTCATCCAATGACACAAAACACCTATTGGATGCACAAGATTGGATAAAAACCCTAATTGGACAAGATTACGTGTAAGGAGGACGAGAATGACCTAAATATTCATCCAATGACACAAAACACCTACTGGATGCACAAGATTGGTTAAAAACACTAATTGGACAAGATTAAGTGTAGGGAGGACGAAAATGACCTAAATGTTCATCCAACGACACAAAACACAATTATTGGTTGCTTAAGATTGGTTAGAAACCCTAATTGGACAAGCATAAATGTTCATCCAATGACACAAAAACACCTATTGGATGCACAAGATTGGTTAAAAACCCTAATTGGACAAGATTAAGTGTATGGAGGACGAAAATGATCTAAATGTTTAATCAATGACACAAAACACCTATTGGATGCACAAGATTGGTTAAAAACCCTAATTGGACAAGAATTAGCCTAGGGAGGAAAAAAATGACCTAACTGTTCATCCAATTACACAAAACACCTATTGGATGCACAAGATTGGTTAAAATCCCAAATTGGACAAGCTTAAGTGTAGGGAGGACGAAAATGACCTAAATGTTCATCCAATGACACAAAACACCTATTGGATGCACAAGATTGGTTAAAAACCTTAATTGGACAAGAATTAGCCTAGGGAGGACGAAAATGACCTAATTGTTCATCCAATGACACAAAAACACCTATCGGATGCACAAGATTGGTTAGAAACCCTAATTGGACAAGATTAAGTGTAGGGAGGACGAAAATGACCTAAATGTTCATTCAATGACACAAAACACCTATTGGATACACATGATTGGTTAAAAACCCGAATAGGACAAGAATTATCCTAGGGAGGACAAAAATGACCTAATTGTTTATCCAATGACACAAAAACACCAATTGGATGCACAAGATTGGTTAGCAAACCTAATTGGACAAGATAAAGTGTAGGGAGGACGAAAATGACCTAATTGTTCATCCAATGACACAAACACACCTATTGGATGCACAAGATTGGTTAGAAACCCTAATTGGACAAGGTTAAGTTTAGGGAGGACGAAAATGACGTAAATATTCGTCCAATGATACAAAACACCTATTGGATGCACAAGATTGGTTAAAAACCCTAATTCGACAAGAATTAGCCTAGGGAAGACGAAAATGACCTAATTGTTCATCCAATGACAGAAAAACACCAATTGGATGCACAAGATTGGTTAAAAACCCTAATTGGATTAGAATTAGCCTTGGGAGGACGAAAATGACCTAAATGTTCATCCAATGACACAAAACCCCTATTGGATGCACAAGATTGGATAAAAACCCTAATTGGACAAGATTACGTGTAAGGAGGACGAGAATGACCTAAATATTCATCCAATGACACAAAACACCTACTGGATGCACAAGATTGGTTAAAAACACTAATTGGACAAGATTAAGTGTAGGGAGGACGAAAATGACCTAAATGTTCATCCAACGACACAAAACACAATTATTGGTTGCTTAAGATTGGTTAGAAACCCTAATTGGACAAGCATAAATGTTCATCCAATGACACAAAAACACCTATTGGATGCACAAGATTGGTTAAAAACCCTAATTGGACAAGATTAAGTGTATGGAGGACGAAAATGATCTAAATGTTTAATCAATGACACAAAACACCTATTGGATGCACAAGATTGGTTAAAAACCCTAATTGGACAAGAATTAGCCTAGGGAGGAAAAAAATGACCTAACTGTTCATCCAATTACACAAAACACCTATTGGATGCACAAGATTGGTTAAAATCCCAAATTGGACAAGCTTAAGTGTAGGGAGGACGAAAATGACCTAAATGTTCATCCAATGACACAAAACACCTATTGGATGCACAAGATTGGTTAAAAACCTTAATTGGACAAGAATTAGCCTAGGGAGGACGAAAATGACCTAATTGTTCATCCAATGACACAAAAACACCTATCGGATGCACAAGATTGGTTAGAAACCCTAATTGGACAAGATTAAGTGTAGGGAGGACGAAAATGACCTAAATGTTCATTCAATGACACAAAACACCTATTGGATACACATGATTGGTTAAAAACCCGAATAGGACAAGAATTATCCTAGGGAGGAAAAAAATGACCTAATTGTTTATCCAATGACACAAAAACACCAATTGGATGCACAAGATTGGTTTGAAAACCTAATTGGACAAGATAAAGTGTAGGGAGGACGAAAATGACCTAAATGTTCATCCAATGACACAAAACACCTATTGGATGCACAAGATTGGTTAAAAACACAAATTGGACAAGATTAAGTGTAGGGAGGACGAAAATGACCTAAATGTTCATGCAATGACACAAAACACCTATTGGTTGCACAAGATTGGTTAAAAACCCAAATTGGACAAGAATTAGCCTAGGGAGGACGAAAATGACCTAATTGTTCATCCAATGACACAAAACACCTATTCGATGCACAAGATTGGTTAAAAACCATTGGACAAGAATTATCCTAGGGAGGAACAAATTGACCTAATTGTTCATCCAATGACACAAAAACACCAATTGGATGCACAAGATTGGTTAGAAACCCTAATTGGACAAGATAAAGTGTAGGGAGGACGAAAATGACCTAAATAATCATCCAATGACACAAAACACCTATTGGATGCACAAGATTGGTTAAAAACCCTAATCGAACAAGATTAAGTGTAGGGAGGACGAAAATGACCTAAATGTTCATCCAATGACACAAAACACCTATTGGATGCACAAGATTGGTTAAAAACCCTAATTGGACAAGAATTATCCTAGGGAGGACGAAAATGACCTAATTGTTCATCCCATGACACAAAAACACCAATTGGATGCACAAGATTGGTTAGAAACCCTAATTGGATAAGATAAAGTGTAGGGAGGACGAAAATGACCGAAATGTTCATCCAATGACACAAAACACCTATTGGATGCACAAGATTGGTTAAAAACCCTAATTGGACAAGATTAAGTGTAGGGAGGACGAAAATGACCTAAATATTCATCCAATGACACAAAACACCTATTGGACGCACAAGATTGGTTAAAAAACCTAATTGGACAAGATTAAGTGTTGGGAGGACGAAAATGACCTAAATGTTCATCCAACGACACAAACACAACTATTGGATGCACAAGATTGGTTAAAAACCCTAATTGGATAAGAATTAGCCTAGGGAGGACGAAAAAGACCTAAGTGTTAATCCAATGACACAAAACTCCTATTGGATGCACAAGATTGGTTAGAAACCCTAATTGGACAAGATAAAGTGTAGGGAGGACGAAAATGACCTAAATGTTCATCCAATGACACAAAACACTTATTGGATGCACAAGATTGGTTAAAAACCCTAATTAGACAAGATTAAGTGTAGGGATGATGAAAATGACCTAAATATTCATCCAATGACACAAAACACCTATTGGATGCACAAGATTGGTTAGAAACCCTAATTGGACAAGATTAAGTGTAGGGAGGACGAAAATGACCTAAATGTTCATTCAATGACACAAAACACCTATTGGATACACATGATTGGTTAAAAACCCGAATAGGACAAGAATTATCCTAGGGAGGACAAAAATGACCTAATTGTTTATCCAATGACACAAAAACACCAATTGGATGCACAAGATTGGTTAGAAAACCTAATTGGACAAGATAAAGTGTAGGGAGGACGAAAATGACCTAATTGTTCATCCAATGACACAAACACACCTATTGGATGCACAAGATTGGTTAGAAACCCTAATTGGACAAGGTTAAGTTTAGGGAGGACGAAAATGACGTAAATATTCGTCCAATGATACAAAACACCTATTGGATGCACAAGATTGGTTAAAAACCCTAATTCGACAAGAATTAGCCTAGGGAAGACGAAAATGACCTAATTGTTCATCCAATGACAGAAAAACACCAATTGGATGCACAAGATTGGTTAAAAACCCTAATTGGATAAGAATTAGCCTTGGGAGGACGAAAATGACCTAAATGTTCATCCAATGACACAAAACACCTATTGGATGCACAAGATTGGATAAAAACCCTAATTGGACAAGATTACGTGTAAGGAGGACGAGAATGACCTAAATATTCATCCAATGACACAAAACACCTACTGGATGCACAAGATTGGTTAAAAACACTAATTGGACAAGATTAAGTGTAGGGAGGACGAAAATGACCTAAATGTTCATCCAACGACACAAAACACAATTATTGGTTGCTTAAGATTGGTTAGAAACCCTAATTGGACAAGCATAAATGTTCATCCAATGACACAAAAACACCTATTGGATGCACAAGATTGGTTAAAAACCCTAATTGGACAAGATTAAGTGTATGGAGGACGAAAATGATCTAAATGTTCAATCAATGACACAAAACACCTATTGGATGCACAAGATTGGTTAAAAACCCTAATTGGACAAGAATTAGCCTAGGGAGGAAAAAAATGACCTAATTGTTCATCCAATTACACAAAACACCTATTGGATGCACAAGATTGGTTAAAATCCCAAATTGGACAAGCTTAAGTGTAGGGAGGACGAAAATGACCTAAATGTTCATCCAATGACACAAAACACCTATTGGATGCACAAGATTGGTTAAAAACCTTAATTGGACAAGAATTAGCCTAGGGAGGACGAAAATGACCTAATTGTTCATCCAATGACACAAAAACACCTATCGGATGCACAAGATTGGTTAGAAACCCTAATTGGACAAGATTAAGTGTAGGGAGGACGAAAATGACCTAAATGTTCATTCAATGACACAAAACACCTATTGGATACACATGATTGGTTAAAAACCCGAATAGGACAAGAATTATCCTAGGGAGGACAAAAATGACCTAATTGTTTATCCAATGACACAAAAACACCAATTGGATGCACAAGATTGGTTAAAAACCCTAATTGGACAAGAATTAGCCTAGGGAGGAAAAAAATGACCTAAATGTTCAACCAATTACACAAAACACCTATTGGATGCACAAGATTGGTTAAAAACACAAATTGGACAAGATTAAGTGTAGGGAGGACGAAAATGGCCTAAATGTTCATGCAATGACACAAAACACCTATTGGTTGCACAAGATTGGTTAAAAACCCAAATTGGACAAGAATTAGCCTAGGGAGGATGAAAATGACCTAAATGTTCAATCAATGACACAAAAC